>JAKVIS010000354.1:0-80657 GCA_033119425.1 Bufotes viridis
CTGCTGGTGATCCTGTAATGTCACTATATGTATATATACATCTGATAGTCATACACTGATAGAGGACTGTGCCCCCTGCTGGTGATCCCCTGTAATGTCACTATATATATACATCTGATAGTCATACACTGATAGAGGACTGTGCTCCCCTGCTGGTGATCCCCTGTAATGTCACTATATATATATATACATCTGATAGTCATACACTGATAGAGGACTGTGCCCCCTGCTGGTGATCCCCTGTAATGTCACTATATATATATATCATCTGATAGTCATACACTGATAGAGGACTGTGCCCCCTGCTGGTGATCTCCTGTAATGTCACTATATATATATATATATCATCTGATAGTCATACACTGATAGAGGACTGTGCCCCCCTGCTGGTGATCTCCTGTAATGTCACTATATATATATATCATCTGATAGTCATACACTGATAGAGGACTGTGCCCCCCTGCTGGTGATCCCCTGTAATGTCACTATATATATATATACATCTGATAGTCATACACTGATAGAGGACTGTGCCTCCCTGCTGGTGATCCCCTGTAATGTCACTATATATATATATACATCTGATAGTCATACACTGATAGAGGACTGTGCCTCCTGCTGGTGATCCCCTGTAATGTCACTATATATATATATATACATCTGATAGTCATACACTGATAGAGGACTGTGCCCCCTGCTGGTGATCTCCTGTAATGTCACTATATATATATATACATCTGATAGTCATACACTGATAGAGGACTGTGCCCCCCTGCTGGTGATCTCCTGTAATGTCACTATATATATATATATCATCTGATAGTCATACACTGATAGAGGACTGTGCCCCCCTGCTGGTGATCTCCTGTAATGTCACTATATATATATATATACATCTGATAGTCATACACTGATAGAGGACTGTGCCCCCTGCTGGTGATCCCCTGTAATGTCACTATATATATATATACATCTGATAGTCATACACTGATAGAGGACTGTGCCCCCTGCTGGTGATCCCCTGTAATGTCACTTATATATATATACATCTGATAGTCATACACTGATAGAGGACTGTGCCCCCCTGCTGGTGATCTCCTGTAATGTCACTATATATATATAACATCTGATAGTCATACACTGATAGAGGACTGTGCCCCCTGCTGGTGATCCCCTGTAATGTCACTATATATATATATACA
This sequence comes from Bufotes viridis, assembly GCA_033119425.1. Classification (NCBI taxonomy): domain Eukaryota; kingdom Metazoa; phylum Chordata; class Amphibia; order Anura; family Bufonidae; genus Bufotes; species Bufotes viridis. Next base: position 1,203 of record JAKVIS010000354.1, read on the forward strand.
TCTGATAGTCATACACTGATAGAGGACTGTGCCCCCCTGCTGGTGATCCCCTGTAATGTCACTATATATATATATACATCTGATAGTCATACACTGATAGAGGACTGTGCCCCCTGCTGGTGATCTCCTGTAATGTCACTATATATATATATATATACATCTGATAGTCATACACTGATAGAGGACTGTGCCCCCTGCTGGTGATCCCCTGTAATGTCACTATATATATATATATCATCTGATAGTCATACACTGATAGAGGACTGTGCCCCCCTGCTGGTGATCCCTGTAATGTCACTATATATATATATATACATCTGATAGTCATACACTGATAGAGGACTGTGCCCCCTGCTGGTGATCCCCTGTAATGTCACTATATATATATATATACATCTGATAGTCATACACTGATAGAGGACTGTGCCCCCCTGCTGGTGATCCCCTGTAATGTCACTATATATATATATACATCTGATAGTCATACACTGATAGAGGACTGTGCCCCCTGCTGGTGATCCCCTGTAATGTCACTATATATATATACATCTGATAGTCATACACTGATAGAGGACTGTGCCCCCCTGCTGGTGATCTCCTGTAATGTCACTATATATATATATATACATCTGATAGTCATACACTGATAGAGGACTGTGCCCCCCTGCTGGTGATCCCCTGTAATGTCACTATATATATATACATCTGATAGTCATACACTGATAGAGGACTGTGCCCCCCTGCTGGTGATCTCCTGTAATGTCACTATATATATATATACATCTGATAGTCATACACTGATAGAGGACTGTGCCCCCTGCTGGTGATCTCCTGTAATGTCACTATATATATATACATCTGATAGTCATACACTGATAGAGGACTGTGCCCCCTGCTGGTGATCCCCTGTAATGTCACTATATATATATATACATCTGATAGTCATACACTGATAGAGGACTGTGCCCCCCTGCTGGTGATCCCCTGTAATGTCACTATATATATATATACATCTGATAGTCATACACTGATAGAGGACTGTGCCCCCTGCTGGTGATCCCCTGTAATGTCACTATATATATATACATCTGATAGTCATACACTGATAGAGGACTGTGCCCCCCTGCTGGTGATCTCCTGTAATGTCACTATATATATATATACATCTGATAGTCATACACTGATAGAGGACTGTGCCCCCTGCTGGTGATCCCCTGTAATGTCACTATATATATATATACATCTGATAGTCATACACTGATAGAGGACTGTGCCCCCCTGCTGGTGATCCCCTGTAATGTCACTATATATATATATATACATCTGATAGTCATACACTGATAGAGGACTGTGCCCCCCTGCTGGTGATCTCCTGTAATGTCACTATATATATATACATCTGATAGTCATACACTGATAGAGGACTGTGCCCCCCTGCTGGTGATCCCCTGTAATGTCACTATATATATATATACATCTGATAGTCATACACTGATAGAGGACTGTGCCCCCCTGCTGGTGATCCCCTGTAATGTCACTATATATATATATACATCTGATAGTCATACACTGATAGAGGACTGTGCCCCCCTGCTGGTGATCCCCTGTAATGTCACTATATATATATATATACATCTGATAGTCATACACTGATAGAGGACTGTGCCCCCCTGCTGGTGATCTCCTGTAATGTCACTATATATATATATACATCTGATAGTCATACACTGATAGAGGACTGTGCCCCCTGCTGGTGATCCCCTGTAATGTCACTATATATATATATACATCTGATAGTCATACACTGATAGAGGACTGTGCCCCCCTGCTGGTGATCCCCTGTAATGTCACTATATATATATATACATCTGATAGTCATACACTGATAGAGGACTGTGCCCCCCTGCTGGTGATCCCCTGTAATGTCACTATATATATATATACATCTGATAGTCATACACTGATAGAGGACTGTGCCCCCCTGCTGGTGATCTCCTGTAATGTCACTATATATATATATACATCTGATAGTCATACACTGATAGAGGACTGTGCCCCCCTGCTGGTGATCCCCTGTAATGTCACTATATATATATATACATCTGATAGTCATACACTGATAGAGGACTGTGCCCCCTGCTGGTGATCCCCTGTAATGTCACTATATATATATATACATCTGATAGTCATACACTGATAGAGGACTGTGCCCCCCTGCTGGTGATCTCCTGTAATGTCACTATATATATATATCATCTGATAGTCATACACTGATAGAGGACTGTGCCCCCCTGCTGGTGATCTCCTGTAATGTCACTATATATATATATACATCTGATAGTCATACACTGATAGAGGACTGTGCCCCCCTGCTGGTGATCCCCTGTAATGTCACTATATATATATATACATCTGATAGTCATACACTGATAGAGGACTGTGCCCCCCTGCTGGTGATCCCCTGTAATGTCACTATATATATATACATCTGATAGTCATACACTGATAGAGGACTGTGCCCCCCTGCTGGTGATCTCCTGTAATGTCACTATATATATATATACATCTGATAGTCATACACTGATAGAGGACTGTGCCCCCCTGCTGGTGATCTCCTGTAATGTCACTATATATATATATACATCTGATAGTCATACACTGATAGAGGACTGTGCCCCCCTGCTGGTGATCCCCTGTAATGTCACTATATATATATATACATCTGATAGTCATACACTGATAGAGGACTGTGCCCCCCTGCTGGTGATCCCCTGTAATGTCACTATATATATATATACATCTGATAGTCATACACTGATAGAGGACTGTGCCCCCCTGCTGGTGATCCCCTGTAATGTCACTATATATATATATACATCTGATAGTCATACACTGATAGAGGACTGTGCCCCCCTGCTGGTGATCTCCTGTAATGTCACTATATATATATATACATCTGATAGTCATACACTGATAGAGGACTGTGCCCCCTGCTGGTGATCTCCTGTAATGTCACTATATATATATATACATCTGATAGTCATACACTGATAGAGGACTGTGCCCCCCTGCTGGTGATCTCCTGTAATGTCACTATATATATATATACATCTGATAGTCATACACTGATAGAGGACTGTGCCCCCCTGCTGGTGATCCCTGTAATGTCACTATATATATATATACATCTGATAGTCATACACTGATAGAGGACTGTGCCCCCCTGCTGGTGATCCCCTGTAATGTCACTATATATATATATACATCTGATAGTCATACACTGATAGAGGACTGTGCCCCCCTGCTGGTGATCTCCTGTAATGTCACTATATATATATATACATCTGATAGTCATACACTGATAGAGGACTGTGCCCCCTGCTGGTGATCTCCTGTAATGTCACTATATATATATATATACATCTGATAGTCATACACTGATAGAGGACTGTGCCCCCCTGCTGGTGATCTCCTGTAATGTCACTATATATATATATACATCTGATAGTCATACACTGATAGAGGACTGTGCCCCCCTGCTGGTGATCCCCTGTAATGTCACTATATATATATATACATCTGATAGTCATACACTGATAGAGGACTGTGCCCCCCTGCTGGTGATCCCCTGTAATGTCACTATATATATATATACATCTGATAGTCATACACTGATAGAGGACTGTGCCCCCCTGCTGGTGATCCCCTGTAATGTCACTATATATATATATACATCTGATAGTCATACACTGATAGAGGACTGTGCCCCCCTGCTGGTGATCTCCTGTAATGTCACTATATATATATACATCTGATAGTCATACACTGATAGAGGACTGTGCCCCCCTGCTGGTGATCTCCTGTAATGTCACTATATATATATATATACATCTGATAGTCATACACTGATAGAGGACTGTGCCCCCTGCTGGTGATCTCCTGTAATGTCACTATATATATATATACATCTGATAGTCATACACTGATAGAGGACTGTGCCCCCCTGCTGGTGATCTCCTGTAATGTCACTATATATATATATACATCTGATAGTCATACACTGATAGAGGACTGTGCCCCCCTGCTGGTGATCTCCTGTAATGTCACTATATATATATATACATCTGATAGTCATACACTGATAGAGGACTGTGCCCCCCTGCTGGTGATCCCCTGTAATGTCACTATATATATATATACATCTGATAGTCATACACTGATAGAGGACTGTGCCCCCCTGCTGGTGATCTCCTGTAATGTCACTATATATATATATACATCTGATAGTCATACACTGATAGAGGACTGTGCCCCCCTGCTGGTGATCCCCTGTAATGTCACTATATATATATATACATCTGATAGTCATACACTGATAGAGGACTGTGCCCCCCTGCTGGTGATCCCCTGTAATGTCACTATATATATATATACATCTGATAGTCATACACTGATAGAGGACTGTGCCCCCCTGCTGGTGATCTCCTGTAATGTCACTATATATATATACATCTGATAGTCATACACTGATAGAGGACTGTGCCCCCCTGCTGGTGATCTCCTGTAATGTCACTATATATATATATACATCTGATAGTCATACACTGATAGAGGACTGTGCCCCCCTGCTGGTGATCCCCTGTAATGTCACTATATATATATATACATCTGATAGTCATACACTGATAGAGGACTGTGCCCCCCTGCTGGTGATCTCCTGTAATGTCACTATATATATATATATACATCTGATAGTCATACACTGATAGAGGACTGTGCCCCCCTGCTGGTGATCCCCTGTAATGTCACTATATATATATATACATCTGATAGTCATACACTGATAGAGGACTGTGCCCCCCTGCTGGTGATCTCCTGTAATGTCACTATATATATATATACATCTGATAGTCATACACTGATAGAGGACTGTGCCCCCCTGCTGGTGATCTCCTGTAATGTCACTATATATATATATACATCTGATAGTCATACACTGATAGAGGACTGTGCCCCCCTGCTGGTGATCTCCTGTAATGTCACTATATATATATATACATCTGATAGTCATACACTGATAGAGGACTGTGCCCCCCTGCTGGTGATCTCCTGTAATGTCACTATATATATATACATCTGATAGTCATACACTGATAGAGGACTGTGCCCCCCTGCTGGTGATCCCCTGTAATGTCACTATATATATATATACATCTGATAGTCATACACTGATAGAGGACTGTGCCCCCCTGCTGGTGATCTCCTGTAATGTCACTATATATATATATCATCTGATAGTCATACACTGATAGAGGACTGTGCCCCCCTGCTGGTGATCCCCTGTAATGTCACTATATATATATATACATCTGATAGTCATACACTGATAGAGGACTGTGCCCCCCTGCTGGTGATCCCCTGTAATGTCACTATATATATATATACATCTGATAGTCATACACTGATAGAGGACTGTGCCCCCCTGCTGGTGATCCCCTGTAATGTCACTATATATATATATACATCTGATAGTCATACACTGATAGAGGACTGTGCCCCCCTGCTGGTGATCTCCTGTAATGTCACTATATATATATATACATCTGATAGTCATACACTGATAGAGGACTGTGCCCCCCTGCTGGTGATCTCCTGTAATGTCACTATATATATATATACATCTGATAGTCATACACTGATAGAGGACTGTGCCCCCCTGCTGGTGATCCCCTGTAATGTCACTATATATATATATCATCTGATAGTCATACACTGATAGAGGACTGTGCCCCCCTGCTGGTGATCTCCTGTAATGTCACTATATATATATATATACATCTGATAGTCATACACTGATAGAGGACTGTGCCCCCCTGCTGGTGATCTCCTGTAATGTCACTATATATATATATACATCTGATAGTCATACACTGATAGAGGACTGTGCCCCCCTGCTGGTGATCTCCTGTAATGTCACTATATATATATATACATCTGATAGTCATACACTGATAGAGGACTGTGCCCCCCTGCTGGTGATCTCCTGTAATGTCACTATATATATATATACATCTGATAGTCATACACTGATAGAGGACTGTGCCCCCCTGCTGGTGATCTCCTGTAATGTCACTATATATATATATACATCTGATAGTCATACACTGATAGAGGACTGTGCCCCCCTGCTGGTGATCCCCTGTAATGTCACTATATATATATATATACATCTGATAGTCATACACTGATAGAGGACTGTGCCCCCCTGCTGGTGATCCCCTGTAATGTCACTATATATATATATACATCTGATAGTCATACACTGATAGAGGACTGTGCCCCCTGCTGGTGATCCCCTGTAATGTCACTATATATATATATACATCTGATAGTCATACACTGATAGAGGACTGTGCCCCCCTGCTGGTGATCTCCTGTAATGTCACTATATATATATATACATCTGATAGTCATACACTGATAGAGGACTGTGCCCCCCTGCTGGTGATCTCCTGTAATGTCACTATATATATATATACATCTGATAGTCATACACTGATAGAGGACTGTGCCCCCCTGCTGGTGATCTCCTGTAATGTCACTATATATATATATATACATCTGATAGTCATACACTGATAGAGGACTGTGCCCCCCTGCTGGTGATCCCCTGTAATGTCACTATATATATATACATCTGATAGTCATACACTGATAGAGGACTGTGCCCCCCTGCTGGTGATCCCCTGTAATGTCACTATATATATATATATACATCTGATAGTCATACACTGATAGAGGACTGTGCCTCCCCCTGCTGGTGATCTCCTGTAATGTCACTATATATATATACATCTGATAGTCATACACTGATAGAGGACTGTGCCCCCCCTGCTGGTGATCTCCTGTAATGTCACTATATATATATACATCTGATAGTCATACACTGATAGAGGACTGTGCCCCCCCTGCTGGTGATCTCCTGTAATGTCACTATATATATATACATCTGATAGTCATACACTGATAGAGGACTGTGCCCCCCCTGCTGGTGATCTCCTGTAATGTCACTATATATATATACATCTGATAGTCATACACTGATAGAGGACTGTGCCCCCCCTGCTGGTGATCTCCTGTAATGTCACTATATATATATATACATCTGATAGTCATACACTGATAGAGGACTGTGCCCCCCTGCTGGTGATCCCCTGTAATGTCACTATATATATATATACATCTGATAGTCATACACTGATAGAGGACTGTGCCCCCCCTGCTGGTGATCCCCTGTAATGTCACTATATATATATATACATCTGATAGTCATACACTGATAGAGGACTGTGCTCCCCCTGCTGGTGATCCCCTGTAATGTCACTATATATATATACATCTGATAGTCATACACTGATAGAGGACTGTGCACCCCCTGCTGGTGATCCCCTGTAATGTCACTATATATATATATACATCTGATAGTCATACACTGATAGAGGACTGTGCCCCCCCTGCTGGTGATCTCCTGTAATGTCACTATATATATATATACATCTGATAGTCATACACTGATAGAGGACTGTGCTCCCCCTGCTGGTGATCTCCTGTAATGTCACTATATATATATACATCTGATAGTCATACACTGATAGAGGACTGTGCCCCCCCTGCTGGTGATCTCCTGTAATGTCACTATATATATATACATCTGATAGTCATACACTGATAGAGGACTGTGCCCCCCTGCTGGTGATCTCCTGTAATGTCACTATATATATATATACATCTGATAGTCATACACTGATAGAGGACTGTGCCCCCCTGCTGGTGATCCCCTGTAATGTCACTATATATATATATACATCTGATAGTCATACACTGATAGAGGACTGTGCCCCCCTGCTGGTGATCCCCTGTAATGTCACTATATATATATATACATCTGATAGTCATACACTGATAGAGGACTGTGCCCCCCTGCTGGTGATCTCCTGTAATGTCACTATATATATATATACATCTGATAGTCATACACTGATAGAGGACTGTGCCCCCCTGCTGGTGATCTCCTGTAATGTCACTTATATATATATACATCTGATAGTCATACACTGATAGAGGACTGTGCCCCCCTGCTGGTGATCTCCTGTAATGTCACTATATATATATATATACATCTGATAGTCATACACTGATAGAGGACTGTGCCCCCTGCTGGTGATCCCCTGTAATGTCACTATATATATATACATCTGATAGTCATACACTGATAGAGGACTGTGCCCCCTGCTGGTGATCCCCTGTAATGTCACTATATATATATATACATCTGATAGTCATACACTGATAGAGGACTGTGCCCCCCTGCTGGTGATCTCCTGTAATGTCACTATATATATATATACATCTGATAGTCATACACTGATAGAGGACTGTGCCCCCCTGCTGGTGATCTCCTGTAATGTCACTATATATATATATACATCTGATAGTCATACACTGATAGAGGACTGTGCCCCCCTGCTGGTGATCCCCTGTAATGTCACTATATATATATATACATCTGATAGTCATACACTGATAGAGGACTGTGCCCCCCTGCTGGTGATCTCCTGTAATGTCACTATATATATATATATACATCTGATAGTCATACACTGATAGAGGACTGTGCCCCCCTGCTGGTGATCCCCTGTAATGTCACTATATATATATATACATCTGATAGTCATACACTGATAGAGGACTGTGCCCCCCTGCTGGTGATCCCCTGTAATGTCACTATATATATATATACATCTGATAGTCATACACTGATAGAGGACTGTGCCCCCCTGCTGGTGATCTCCTGTAATGTCACTATATATATATATACATCTGATAGTCATACACTGATAGAGGACTGTGCCCCCCTGCTGGTGATCTCCTGTAATGTCACTATATATATATATACATCTGATAGTCATACACTGATAGAGGACTGTGCCCCCCTGCTGGTGATCTCCTGTAATGTCACTATATATATATATACATCTGATAGTCATACACTGATAGAGGACTGTGCCCCCCTGCTGGTGATCCCCTGTAATGTCACATATATATATATATACATCTGATAGTCATACACTGATAGAGGACTGTGCCCCCCTGCTGGTGATCCCTGTAATGTCACTATATATATATATACATCTGATAGTCATACACTGATAGAGGACTGTGCCCCCTGCTGGTGATCTCCTGTAATGTCACTATATATATATATACATCTGATAGTCATACACTGATAGAGGACTGTGCCCCCTGCTGGTGATCTCCTGTAATGTCACTATATATATATATACATCTGATAGTCATACACTGATAGAGGACTGTGCCCCCCTGCTGGTGATCCCCTGTAATGTCACTATATATATATACATCTGATAGTCATACACTGATAGAGGACTGTGCCCCCCCTGCTGGTGATCCCCTGTAATGTCACTATATATATATATACATCTGATAGTCATACACTGATAGAGGACTGTGCCCCCCCTGCTGGTGATCCCCTGTAATGTCACTATATATATATATACATCTGATAGTCATACACTGATAGAGGACTGTGCCCCCCCTGCTGGTGATCTCCTGTAATGTCACTATATATATATATATACATCTGATAGTCATACACTGATAGAGGACTGTGCCTCCCCCTGCTGGTGATCCCCTGTAATGTCAATATATATATATATACATCTGATAGTCATACACTGATAGAGGACTGTGCCCCCCCTGCTGGTGATCCCCTGTAATGTCACTATATATATATACATCTGATAGTCATACACTGATAGAGGACTGTGCCCCCCCTGCTGGTGATCTCCTGTAATGTCACTATATATATATACATCTGATAGTCATACACTGATAGAGGACTGTGCCCCCCCTGCTGGTGATCCCCTGTAATGTCACTATATATATATATATACATCTGATAGTCATACACTGATAGAGGACTGTGCCCCCCCTTCTGGTGATCCCCTGTAATGTCACTATATATATATATACATCTGATAGTCATACACTGATCGTCTTGGCCTCTGGAGACAAATCCTGTTACTGTGAACGGTTAGGCAAGTTGAGGATGAAATGGTCTGCAGAAGGACACACTCCCTTTTTGTATTTTAAGAAAAAACATTTTTTATTTTCTTAATTTACATTTTCAAATAAAGAAAAGGACACAAATGAAAACTGGGTCTCCCCATTCTTCCTTGCAGACATGTTCCACTTCTGAGAGATTCCTGGGCCGTCTTGCACGCTTTGTTATTTTAGTCTATCCACAGATAGTGCAGATCCGGGGACTGTGAGGGCCATGGTAAAACCTTCAGCAGATCAGAGGACTGTGAGGGTCATGGTAAAACCTTCAGCAGATCAGGGGACTGTGAGGACCATGGTAAAACCTTCAGCAGATCAGGGACTGTGAGGGCCATGGTAAAACCTTCAGCAGATCAGGGGACTGTGAGGGCCATGGTAAAACCTTCAGCAGATCAGGGGACTGTGAGGGCCATGGTAAAACCTTCAGCAGATCCGGGGACTGTGAGGGCCATGGTAAAACCTTCAGCAGATCAGGGGACTGTGAGGGTCATGATAAAACCTTCAGCAGATCAGGGGACGGTGAGGTCCATGGTAAAACCTTCAGCAGATCAGATGACTGTGAGGCCATGGTAAAACCTTCAGCAGATCAGAGGACTGTGAGGACCATGGTAAAACCTTCAGCAGATCAGGGGACTGTGAGGACCATGGTAAAACCTTCAGCAGATCAGGAGACTGTGAGGACCATGGTAAAACCTTCAGCAGATCAGGGGACTGTGAGGGCCATGGTAAAACCTTCAGCAGATCAGGGGACTGTGAGGACCATGATAAAACCTTCAGCAGATCAGAGGACTGTGAGGACCATGGTAAAACCTTCAGCAGATCAGGGGACTGTGAGGACCATGGTAAAACTTTCAGCAGATCAGGGGACTGTGAGGGCCATGGTAAAACCTTCAGCAGATCAGAGGACTGTGAGGGCCATGGTAAAACCTTCAGCAGATCAGAGGACTGTGAGGGCCATGGTAAAACCTTCAGCAGATCAGGGGACTGTGAGGACCATGGTAAAACCTTCAGCAGATCAGAGGACTGTGAGGACCATGGTAAAACCTTCAGCAGATCAGAGGACTGTGAGGGTCATGGTAAAACCTTCAGCAGATCAGAGGACTGTGAGGGTCATGGTAAAACCTTCAGCAGATCAGGGGACTGTGAGGACCATGGTAAAACCTTCAGCAGATCAGGGGACTGTGAGGGCCATGGTAAAACCTTCAGCAGATCAGGGGACTGTGAGGGCCATGGTAAAACCTTCAGCAGATCAGGGGACTGTGAGGGCCATGGTAAAACCTTCAGCAGATCAGAGGACTGTGAGGCCATGGTAAATCCTTCAGCAGATCAGAGGACTGTGAGGGCCATGGTAAATCCTTCAGCAGATCAGAGGACTGTGAGGCCATGGTAAATCCTTCAGCAGCTCAGGGGACTGTGATGGCCATGGTAAATCCTTCAGCAGATCAGGGGACTGTGAGGGCCATGGTAAAACCTTCAGCAGATCAGGGGACTGTGAGGACCATGGTAAAACCTTCAGCAGATCAGGGGACTGTGAGGGCCCTGGTAAAACCTTCAGCAGATCAGGGGACTGTGAGGGCCATGGTAAAACCTTCAGCAGATCAGAGGACTGTGAGGCCATGGTAAAACCTTCAGCAGATCAGGGGACTGTGAGGGCCCTGGTAAAACCTTCAGCAGATCAGAGGACTGTGAGGGCCATGGTAAAACCTTCAGCAGATCAGAGGACTTTTTTTTCTTTTCTTTTGAACAGTGTGTTTTATATTTACGGCCTCTTCCACATGAACGTTGTGCATCGGTTCTGTGCATTGGGGACAGCAATTTGCGGTCTTCAATCCACGGGCAGTATCCGCGCGGCTGCTGTGACGGATCGAGACCCATTCAACTTTAATGGGTCTGTGATCCGTCCGTACCGCAAAAAATTAGAACAAGTTCTATTTTTTTGTGTTGCGGAGGCACGGACAGAAACAGCACGGTTCCGATTGTTGCTTCCCTTTCGCATCTCCGTGTTTGCGGACCCACTCAGGTGATACGGCCACAGGCACGCAAGATGCCTGACTTTGTGCCTTTTTATAGATTATTTCATCTGTTCACAGTAACGGATATTTTGCCCAGGGGCGCCCGCACTTTTGCATTGCACTGTGTGCAGTATAGGCTCTGTACTTCTTCATATAGGTGGATACATATCTGACCATTTCTTACCTTTTGTTGTAGGGTTCAGGCGCAGTGATCGGGATGAGTACCTGAAGGAGGTGATTGTCCTCTTTCTTACTGGAGCTTGTGCTGATGGTGGTGGAGGTGTTCGGGGGATATGGTGTTGTATGTGTGTAGGGATATATATTTGTTCTCTTAATTCTTTTATGGGTATTCTCGCCCAGGGCTGACACATTAGAATGTCAGCTCCTAGGACCTGCGGCCCCAGGGTCTGCCCTGCATTGACTTTAGAGGTGGCGGGTGTGGTGTCCCTTCCCCATAGTTCCTGGGGCTTGTTTTTTCATTAATTTGTTCTGTTTTTCAGCTTTATGAGACAGGTAATCGGTATCACTTCCTGCACAGCCTGGCCTTACTAGCCGTACCGCACTGCCGGCGCCCCCTGCTGGTACGTAACCTGAGAGAAGAGATGGGACCTGGGTTCTTCCTGGGAGGAGACATCTTTTGGGCAGGACCTATATCCTCTGGGGAGGAGACGTCTTGCAGACAGGGCCTGTATCCTCTAGGGCGGGGACATCTTGTGGGAGGGGGCTTGTATATGTACGGCACACTCACCCTCTGCTCTCTGGTCTCCCTGCAGGCTGGATCTCTCCTGACATCTGGAATTGTCCTGTTCTCCGGTACCTTCTATTACCACGCCCTGAGCGGAGACCCCACCCTGACCAAAGCAGCACCATATGGGGGCACGCTCCTCATTCTGGGCTGGGCAGCCATGGCGCTGTGAGGAGCTGATGAGATGTATATCTGTTCTGCATGTCTTTCCATTAAAGGCTTACCACTGGGATAGCGGAAACTCCTGATGTGGGGGGATGGGTTATACTGGGATAGCGGAAACTCATGATGTGGGGGGATGGGTTATACTGGGGATAGCGGAAACTCCTGATGTGGGGGGATGGGTTATACTGGGGATAGTGGAAACTTCTGATGTGGGGGGATGGGTTATACTGGGGATAGCGGAAACTCCTGATGTGGGGGGATGGGTTATACTGGGATAGCGGAAACTCCTGATGTGGGGGGATGGGTTATACTGGGGATAGTGGAAACTTCTGATGTGGGGGGATGGGTTATACTGGGGATAGCGGAAACTCCTGATGTGGGGGGATGGGTTATACTGGGATAGCGGAAACTCCTGATGTGGGGGGATGGGTTATACTGGGATAGCGGAAACTCCTGATGTGGGGGGATGGGTTATACTGGGGATAGCGGAAACTCCTGATGTGGGGGGATGGGTTATACTGGGGATAGCGGAAACTCCTGATGTGGGGGATGGGTTATACTGGGATTGCGGAAACTCCTGATGTGGGGGGGTGGGTTATACTGCCACATCCAATCGGGATAGAGAGCGACAGATCCAAGCTCCAGGATCTGGCCCCTGTCACTTACCTCTGCCCCCTGTGGTGCACCTCTGCGTTATCGTAGCTTCATATACCCAACGTAACCATTACCAATACCAATTTCCACCTCTGACCAACGCTCACTGGTCGTGACACCCAAGGAAGGTAATAATGCAGGGGAGGGTAAGAAGGGGTTGCATAGACCACCCTTACAGACCACCGGTCATTATAAGCGTCATTTTCATGAAGTTTCCGGGTTACCTACCTCTGATTGTTCCTAGAGTTGAGTGGACTTTGATCTCCGTGTTTAATTCTACAAAGAAGAAACCCCCTTGACTTTGGCCCGCAGGGAGAAGGTCCATGCAGAAAGATGGTCGGCCCGTGGGGAAAGGGTCCATGCAGAAAGATGGCGGCCCATGGGGAGAGGGTCCATGCAGAAAGATGGCGGCCCGTGGGGAAAGGGTCCATGCAGAAAGATGGCGGCCCATGGGAAGAGGGTCCATGCAGAAAGATGGCTGCCCGTAGGGAAAGATGGCTGCCTGTGGGGAAAGGGTCCATGCAGAAAGATGGCGGCCCACGGGGAGAGGGTCCATGCAGAAAGATGGTGGCCTGTGGGGAAAGGGTCCATGCAGAAAGATGGCGGCCCATGGGGAGAGGGTCCATGCAGAAAGATGGCTGCCTGTAGGGAAAGATGGCTGCCTGTGGGGAAAGGGTCCATGCAGAAAGATGGCGGCCCACGGGGAGAGGGTCCATGCAGAAAGATGGTGGCCCACGGGGAGAGGGTCCATGCAGAAAGACGGTGGCCCACCGGGAGAGGGTCCATGCAGAAAGATGGCGGACCGCGGGGAGAGGGTCCACGAAGAAAAATGGCGGCCCTCGGGGAGAGGGTCCATGCAGAAAGATGGCGGCCCTCGGGGAGAGGGTCCATGCAGAAAGATGGCGGCCCGCGGGAAGAGGGTCCATGCAGAAAGATGGTGGCCCGCTGGGAGAGGGTCCATGCAGAAAGATGGCGGCCCGTCAGGAGAGGGTCCATGCAGAAAGATGGCGGTCTGCCGGGAGAGGGTCTATGCAGAAAGATGGCGGACCGCGGGGAGAGGGTCCATGCAGAAAGATGGCGGCCCGCGGGGAGAGTGTCCATGCAGAAAGATGGTGGCCCGCTGGGAGATGGTCCATGCAGAAAGATGGCGGCCCGCGGGGAGAGGGTCCATGCAGAAAGATGGCGGCCCACCAGGAGATGGTCCATGCAGAAAGATGGCGGCCCGCGGGGAGAACTTTCATGTAGAAAGATGGCAGCTCGCCGGGAGAACTTCCATGTAGAAAGATGGTGGCTTGTGGGTAGAGCGTCCATGCAGAAAGATGGTGGATGGTGGCTTGCAGGGAGAGGGTCCATGCAGAAAGATGGCGGCCCGCAGGGAGAGGGTCCATGCATAAAGATGGTGGCCCTCGGGAGAGGGTCCATGCAGAAAGATGGCGGCCCTCGGGGAGAGGGTCCATGCAGAAAGATGGCGGCCCTCGGGGAGAGGGTCTATGCAGAAAGATGGCGGACCGCGGGGAGAGGGTCCATGCAGAAAGATGGCGGACCGCGGGGAGAGGGTCCATGCAGAAAGATGGCGGCCCGCTGGCAGATGGTCCATGCAGAAATATGGCGGCCTGCTGGGAGAGGGTCCATGCAGAAAGATGGCGGCCCGCTGGGAGATGGTCCATGCAGAAAGATGGCGGCCCGCTGGGAGAGGGTCCATGCAGAAAGATGGCGGCCCTCGGGGAGAGGGTCCACGCAGAAAAATGGCTGCCTGCCGGGAGAGGGTCTATGCAGAAAGATGGCGGCCGGTGGGGAAAGGGTCCATGCAGAAAGATGGTGGCCCACAGGGAGAGGGTCCATGCAGAAAAATGGCGGCGCGCTGGGAGAGGGTCCATGCAGAAAAATGGCGGCACGCCGTCCATGCAGAAAGATGGCGGCCCACGGGGAGAGGGTCCATGCAGAAAGATGGCGGCCCACCGGGAGAGGGTCCACGTAGAAAGATGGTGCACACGCTCTCCTTGACCTGTCCTCTGCCTTCTCCATTCCTCTGTCCTCCTTCTCCTTGACCTGTCCTCTGCCTTCTCCATTCCTCTGTCCTCCTTCTCCTTGACTTGTCCTCTGCCTTTGACACTGTCGACCGCTCCCTTCTGTTACAAACTCTCTCATCTCTTGGCATCACTGACCTGTCCCTCTCCTGGATCACATTATACCTCACAGACCGGACATTTAGCGTCTCCCACTCTCACACCACCTCCTCGTCTCATTCCCTCTCTGTTTGTGTCCCGCAAGGCTCTGTCCTAGGACCCCTGCTCTTCTCTATCTACACCCTCGGCCGGGGACAGCTCATAGAGTCCCACAAGGCTCCATCCTAGGACCCCTGCTCTTCTCTATCTACACCCTCGGCCTGGGACAGCTCATAGAGTCCCTCCGGGCTCCGTCCTAGGACCCCTGCTCTTCTCTATCTACACCCTCGGCCTGGGACAGCTCATAGAGTCCCTCCAGGCTCCGTCCTTGGACCCCTGCTCTTCTCTATCTACACCTTTGGCCTGGGACAGCTCATAGAGTTCCACAAGTCTCTGTCCTAGGACCCCTGCTCTTCTCTATCTACACCCTCGGCCGGGACAGCTCATAGAGTCCCTCCAGGGTCCGTCCTAGGACCCCTGCTCTTCTCTATCTACACCCTCGGCCTGGGACAGCTCATAGTCCCTCCAGGGTCCGTCCTAGGACCCCTGCTCTTCTCTATCTACACCCTCGGCCTGGGACAGCTCATAGAGTCCCTCCAGGCTCCGTCCTTGGACCCCTGCTCTTCTCTATCTACACCTTTGGCCTGGGACAGCTCATAGAGTTCCACAAGTCTCTGTCCTAGGACCCCTGCTCTTCTCTATCTACACCCTCGGCCGGGACAGCTCATAGAGTCCCTCCAGGGTCCGTCCTAGGACCCCTGCTCTTCTCTATCTACACCCTCGGCCTGGGACAGCTCATAGTCCCTCCAGGGTCCGTCCTAGGACCCCTGCTCTTCTCTATCTACACCTTCGGCCTGGGACAGCTCATAGAGTCCCATGGCTTTCAGTATCACTTTTATGCTGATGACACAAATCTACCTCTCTGGCCCAGAGATCACCTCCTTACTATCCGGAATCCCACAATGCCCATCTTCCATATCCTCCTTCTTCTCCTCTCGCTTTCTAAAACCTGACATGGATAACACTGAATTCATCATCTTTCCCCCATCTTGCTCACTCCCCCAACAGACCTATCTATCACCATCAATGGCTGCACACTCTCCCCGGTCAACCAAGTACTTGTACATGCCCTCATCATCTCCCGCCTAGACTACTGCAACATCCTCCTCTGTGGCCTTCCATCCAGCACTCTCGCACCCCTCCAATCTATCCTCAACTCTGCTGCCCGACTAATCCACCTCTCCCCCCGTTACTCCTCTGCCTCTCCCCTCTGCCAGTCCCTGCACCGGCTCCCCATTGCCCAGCGAATTCAATTCAAAATATTAACCAACACATACATGGCCGTCCACAACCGGCCCCCTCCCTACATCTCTGACCCCCGATACACCCCCGCACGCAATCTCCGATCCTCACAGGACCTCCTCCTCTCCTTCTAGCACCTCTTCCCACACTCGCCTCCAGGATTTCTCCCGTGCATCCCCTATACTCTGGAACTCGCTGCTCCGACATATCCGACTCTCACCTAACGTGGAATCCTTCAAAAGAAACCTGACAACCACCTCTTCAGACAAGCCGACAACCGGTGACCCCGCTGCCTCTATACCGCTTTGACCAGCTTCACCGTCACCTCCTGTGTCCTTCCCCCCATACCATGTAGATTGTAAGCCTCGCGGGCCGGGCCCTCTGTCCGTCTGTAACCCGCCTTCATGCTTAGTGCACTTGTCTGTATCATGTATGTGCACCGCTTATCATATGAATGGAGGGTTAATAATAAATGATAAGATAAATCCGTTTAGATCCACATCGTCAGAGGCCGAAAGAGGAAAGTCATGAGACTGGAACGTCCGGAGACGTAGTAAATGTCTAACAATAAGGCAAAAGTCGCAGAGGAATGTCAGAGAATTGTAAAGTACGGGCAGACATCGTCATAGATTACACGGATATTTCATTCCTTAGGAATTATCCAGAGGTAACGATGGCACTGAACATTCTGGAGATGCGCTCTGTGCGTGGTTCCAGGAGGCGGGGCACGGCTGAGGTGCGCTCCCGTCATCTGCGCACCCGGCGTCGCCCGTTCCCGTGGGAACCACACTCGGCGCTCGGCTGTATGGGCTGCATTAGAACTCGAGTCATGTGACGCTGGCCACGTCACATGACTCCACTAGTGCACTATTTAAACAGGCATCTGCCGGCCACTGGGGTCCTTCTGCATGATACTCACCTGGTTTGTTTCCTCTTGGCTTCCGATTTCCCGTCCGTCTCTTCCTCTGGTCTTGGCGTGCTCTCCTGGTATGACTTCGGCTTGTCCTGACGATGTCCTGACGCGGCTTGTTTGTCTTCCCTGCACTATCCTAGCTAAGGGTTTGTCGACCAGTTGTCCCTTGTCGCTAGGACATGTGAGGCAAGTAGGCAGGGACAGGGGTGAGGGGGGAGTTCAGAGGTCACTATCCCCCCCCCCAGTGTGTGTGACAAATATTCTGCATTCAACATCTAATTTTTGGAGTTCTTTATTCAGTAATAATTAATCCTCCATCTCTATCTATCTATCTATCTATCTATCTATCTATCTATCTATCTATCTCCTATCTATCTATCTATCTATCCTATCTATCTATCTATCTACACAGACAGGATTACAATGACAGATATCACCTCTGTATAGATTACACAGGAGCAGACTGCTGTGTCCTCCATTATGTCAGTACACATAGTTCTGCCCGACTACCATTACTTTTATTTTTAAACTTTTTATTGGTCTTCAAGTTACAGCAGAACAATCTGTACCCAATACAGTGACTGATACAGCCTGATCCCTGACAGTGTACAGCCCCCTGACGGTGTACAGCCTGATCCCTGACAGTGTACAGCCCCCTGACGGTGTACAGCCTGATCCCTGACAGTGTACAGCCCCCTGACGGTGTACAGCCTGATCCCTGACAGTGTACAGCCCCCTGACGGTGTACAGCCTGATCCCTGAAGGTGTACAGCCCCCTGACCAGGCTCGGACTGGCCCACAGGGGTACAGGGGATTCCCCCGGTGGGCCCCTAGTCTCCCGCCCCCTGCACAAATGGCACATAACACAGTAGACTTACTTCACTACATACATATATTCAATGTACAGCTCCTCAACCAGCCGATGTTCATATAAAAAGCTTGTTCAATTATTTATTATATTTGAATGTATCCGTACGGTGGGCCCCCAAAATATATTTTACTGGTGGGCCCTAGGCAGCCCAGTCCGACACTGCCCCTGACGGTATACAGCCTGATAGTATACAGCAGCCTGATTGTATACAGCCCCCTGACGGTATACAGCCTGATCCCTGACGGTGTACAGCCCCCTGACGGTATACAGCCTGATCCCTGACGGTGTACAGCCCCCTGACGGTATACAGCCTGATCCCTGACGGTGTACAGCCTGATCCCTGACGGTGTACAGCCTGATCCCTGACGGTGTACAGCCCCCTGACGGTATACAGCCTGATCCCTGACGGTGTACAGCCCCCTGACGGTATACAGCCTGATCCCTGACGGTGTACAGCCTGATCCCTGACGGTGTACAGCCTGATCCCTGACGGTATACAGCCTGATCCCTGACGGTGTACAGCTGCCTGACGGTATACAGCCTGATAGTATACAGCAGCCTGATTGTATACAGCAGCCTGATTGTATACAGCCACCTGACGGTATACAGCAGCCTGATAGTATACAGCAGCCTGATTGTATACAGCAGCCTGATTGTATACAGCCACCTGACGGTATACAGCAGCCTGACAGTATACAGCCTGATAGTATACAGCAGCCTGACGATATACAGCCTGAATGTGTACAGCAGCCTGACGGTGTATAGCCACCTGAAGGTATACAGCAGCCTGATTGTATACAGCCACCTGATGCTGTACAGCAGCCTGACAGTATACAGCCTGAAGGTGTACAGCAGCCTGACAGTATACAGCCTGATAGTATACAGCCGCCTGACGGTGTACAGCACCCTGACGGTGTACTGCATAGGTGACTGGATGCCTATATGATCCACTGGCAGCCGACATTGTGAACATTAATAGAGCCCCGGACAAGACGGCTCCGGACTCCACGCGGCAGAATAAGTTCTTAAAAATTGCAAAAATGAATCCTTGCAGTGGGTTCCCTGTTTTGTGACAGTAGTTTTGATATGTAACGGGTATAGGTTTGAGTGAACGGGGCGACTATGGTGACGGTTTCCATTAGTGACAGCATTTTTAATATTTTTTTTGCATTTTTTTTATTTTTATTTTTTATACTTATATTTCAAATTATTTTTGGCACATAATATGTCCCTCAGGAGGTCAGTAAAAGACCCCTGGAGGACACTGACATTTTTTTATTATTTTTTATACTTTTATAGTTTCCACTGTAACTGGGGCGTCCACACACCCTGTGGGGGCGTTACACACGGGCAGAGCTGCTCCTGCCCCAGACTCCCCCGGCGGTCACGTGACCTCGGGACTAATAGAGGCGCTACTCCGCCATCTCCTGCCGGCAGCGGGGAAGGTAATAAACCTCAGGGTCCGCGCTGTGTCTGACAGCCGGGGCCCCACCTGCTAGATTGCAGGAGCTTTAATCCCAGCGCTGACGTATATTGGCGGGAAGACGGGACGGTTCTCTGTGTTTCTCGTAAGGTAAGATTATTTCTCCCCTAATAAAGGCCTCATGGGCTTCCCATAGGAGGTTTGGTCTGATCATTTACCTTCCAACCTGTTAATGGTGGAGGCCCTTTGCAGAAGGAGGTGATCGAGTCTCCAGCAATGACCTCTCCGGGCAGATCTGCGAGGTGTGACCGGAAACTGATAGGCGAGAGGTCAGAAAAAACGTGTCAACGGAGAGGTTCGAACAGTACCGAAAACTAAGAGCGGAGATGACTGAGGGGAGAGCAGTGGTTATTGCCCCTCGCGGGGGTGGAAGCTCCTTCTGAGGAAAACTGAGGAAAAAAATCTCCTCCTAAGATGACGAGACCTTCCATAAACGTAGAGAGTCCAGAGTGGAAGTCGGCCAGGCTGCCTGAGAAGAGTTGGGGCATCGATGTCTCCAATCCGGCATTTAATGGAGACATATCTGCCCTCGTCATCTATCTGAGAGTCAATGAGAGAGAATGGAGAGTTCTTGGCAATGCCTGTACCCACCTCTGGACGCCGGGGCCCAGGTAGAAGAAGAACAGTGACGAAGAGACAGGATCTTCCTGGTCTGAAAGTGAGTTTCCAGGAAAAGACGTGCGTTACACTTTTCTTTTATGAAAAAAACAAGGACCTGATGTCTCTTCACGGGAGAGTTGAGACCTCTTTTTATAGGACACCAATCTAATGTCCGCCATAGGTAATTGTCAATGAGTGGCCTCCCTAGGACTGCAGAGAGGATGAACGGATTAGTGGAGACCACAGTGGATGAGGAGAAGATGGAGACTGTCACTGGCAGAGGGTGGAAAGGTGATCTAGGGAAGAAACCATAGAGATGTACAGAAAGATATGGAGCCGCTGAGCATAGGCCCTCGGACAGGAGACGTGAGCCAGAAGTCATGGGTCTCCACCTACATCTGAGTAACCATGTAACCATGTATACTAATTATAAGCAAATACCACAATGGAAGAAACGCAAAGGTTAACAGTGAGTCCAATCATATTACCTGTGAGGAGAGAGACGAGGAGTACACCCTACTCTAAGGAAAAGGCAAAAGACCACATATACGGGTATTCAAGTGTCTTCCATCATGCGTAGTCTGGAAGATGGAGGGTTCTCCTGTGGTAGACTTTTAGGGGACAGTACCACCAGAGTGATTCTTCATCCTTTTTGCTTTCTTAGAGTTGAGTTGTTCCCATGGTGTGAATGAAGGCAGAGTTGGGACGGTGACTATGTCTTGGCCTGGTGCCCAATCAGGGATATCAACTGTGAGGAGGTCCAGCTTCTCCAAAATCTCTCCTGGTCACAAGTGACTGATCGGCCTTCCAGTGAGTAGGGGCCTAGTCCTGGAACCAAGTGTCTGATCGGCCTTCCAGTGAGCAGGGGCCAAGTCCTGGAAGCAAGTGACTGATCGGCCTTCCAGTGAGCAGGGGCCACATCCTGGAACGAAGTGACTGATCGGCCTTCCAGTGAGTAGGGGCCTAGTCCTGGAACCAAGTGACTGATCGGCCTTCCAGTGAGCAGGGGCCACATCCTGGAACCAAGTGACTGATTGGCCTTCCAGTGAGTAGGGGCCAAGTCCTGGAACCAAGTGACTGACTTCTAGTTAGTAGGGGCCATGTCCTGGAACCAAGTGACCGGCCTTCAAGTGAGCAGGGGCTGCGTCCTGGAACAGAGCTTTAGGGGCTATAGTTTCTGGAACGCCTTTCAGACAGACATTGTTACGACGTCCCCTGTTACCCTGGTCTTCCAGATAGTCCATAAATGAGATTGGCCGCACAGAGTTTCTTGAGTAATTTCTATGGACTTTAGTCTGTGTCCCATTTGTTCGATCTCCTGTTTAATGACTTGAAGATCACTTGCCCCAGGGCTAGTGCTTGAGATAAGGCTTCCCGTAAGGAGTCTCTAGACATTATGAGGTGGGACGCTGAGCAGAGATTTTCTTGTTCATGACGATCGTCTGCTGAAGTGGGCACAGCCTCTCTTGGTGGAGTCGTGTCCTTTTGGGGCGGTTTGGGCATGGTTAGGGAGTCTAGTTCCCCTTTGGAGTCTCTGGCAGCGATCTTCCCATATTTTTCCATGGTGGACTCCTGAAGATGAGTAGGTTGATGGAGCGTCCAGTATGGGACTATTAGGACTGCTTATCTAGGTAGTGAACTCCAGTATGTGCGTTTATCCCCTAGATGGTGATATAAACCCAGCAAAACTGTGAGTCCGAGAAGAGGCCTGAGGATCCAGAAGAAATGGAAGTCTGTTCCTCCTGAGAACCCGGTAATCAAAACTACAGACCTCCCCAGTGTCCCTCTTTTGAAGGGACAGTCCCTTTTGTTTGGCCCAAGTCCCTCTGTCCCCCTTTTTGATCTGAGGGATAGATTTGCAGTTTTACAATTACAATATTGATCCAGAAACGGTTTGTCCGCTTCCTCTCTGTGTATTGGAGCCGCCTTCTATATTACTTCATTATTCGATAGAACTTTTATTTTTAGCAATGTCTCTATTTAGATAATTTTTGCATTATTGTGCGCTAAGAAAACTATTACAGTATATAAATATACAGGAAAAATAGACTTTCATGCAATGAACCATAAGTCGCCTTCTTTGACCGTCCAAACGGTTGGAAGGTATGAGACTACGAGATCGCCTCGGAGATTCCTCGGAGGGAGGCCCTGTAATGTGGATGAGAGATAAGTGGGGCCAATGTGAAGCAGCTGGGCTGGCAGTGTGCCGCGGCAGTACAAATGGGAGGCAGCAGGCGAGCGTGTCCTCCGGTCCAGGTGTCCCCTGTAATGTCTTGGCACCCTTATGGTTGACTGTGTGAAAGGTCCACCTTTCCTGCATATTTATGTAGTTCAAAGGCTTTTTTTTTTGTACACGATAGCTCAAAAACAATATAAATATTTTGAAAATCCAAATTGCATCAAATAATGAAATAATATAAATAACATAAAGATAGGAACCAGGGAAACGCGTTCTGGATCAATATTGTAAATGTAATAATGCAAAACTGTACCTCGGACCAAAAAGAGGGACATTTAAAGGGGTCCTAACACTTCAGTAAGTGTAGAGGAAGTTAATACCCAGCACTTACTAATGTATTGGGATTCTCCATGTTGCCTCCTCTGCTGGCTGGATTCAATTTTCCATCACATTATGCGTGGCTCGTTTCCATGGTTACGACCACCCTGTAATCCAGCAGCGGTGGTCGTGCTTACACCCTATAGGATAAAGCACCAGCCTATGTGCGCTCCCACAGGCCCGGCCACCAGAGAGGCTGACGCTTTTTCCTATAGTGTGCAAGCACGACCACCACTGCTGGATTACAGGAAGGTCGTAACCATGGAAACGGACGGCAAAATTGAGAATCCCAATACATTAGTAAGTGGCTTGTATTATCGGAACTTTCTCTTCATGATAAATGCCACTTACTGAGGTAAGAGGACCCCTTTAAGGAGCAAAGAGGAACAGAGGGACTTGGGTCAAAAAGAAGGACTGTCCCTCCAAAAGAGAGACACTTGGAAGGTATGTGTTAGGAGCAACAAAGGGTCTGAAGGGCAGGGGTGAGGGGCAGTATCTGCAGACGTGTCTCTGAAGCTCCTTCACACCTCAGTTGGTGGCCCATAGCTGCAGACGTGTCTCTGAAGTCCCTTCACACCTCAGTTGGTGGCCGATATCTGCAGACGTGTCTCTGAAGTCCCTTCACACCTCAGTTGGTTGACCATATCTGCAGACGTGTCTCTGAAGCTCCTTCACACCTCAGTTGGTGGCCCATATCTGCAGACGTGTCTCTGAAGTACCTTCACACCTCAGTTGGTGGACCATAGCTGCAGACGTGTCTCTGAAGCCCCTTCACACCTCAGTTGGTGGACCATATCTGCAGACGTGTCTCTGACGTACCTTCACGCCTCAGTTGGTGGACCATATCTGCAGACGTGTCTCTGAAGCTCCTTCACACCTCAGTTGGTGGACCATATCTGCAGACGTGTCTCTGAAGTCTCTTCACACCTCAGTTGGTGGACCATATCTGCAGACGTGTCTCTGACGTACCTTCACGCCTCAGTTGGTGGACCATATCTGCAGACGTGTCTCTGAAGTCTCTTCACACCTCAGTTGGTGGACCATATCTGCAGACGTGTCTCTGACGTACCTTCACGCCTCAGTTGGTGGACCATATCTGCAGACGTGTCTCTGAAGCTCCTTCACACCTCAGTTGGTGGACCATATCTGCAGACGTGTCTCTGAAGTACCTTCACACCTCAGTTGGTGGACCATAGCTGCAGACGTGTCTCTGAAGCCCCTTCACACCTCAGTTGGTGGACCATATCTGCAGACGTGTCTCTGACGTACCTTCACACCTCAGTTGGTGGACCATATCTGCAGACGTGTCTCTGAAGCTCCTTCACACCTCAGTTGGTGGACCATATCTGCAGACGTGTCTCTGACGTACCTTCACGCCTCAGTTGGTGGACCATATCTGCAGACGTGTCTCTGAAGTCTCTTCACACCTCAGTTGGTGGACCATATCTGCAGACGTGTCTCTGACGTACCTTCACGCCTCAGTTGGTGGACCATATCTGCAGACGTGTCTCTGAAGCTCCTTCACACCTCAGTTGGTGGCCCATATCTGCAGATGTGTCTCTGAAGTCCCTTCACACCTCAGTTGGTGGACCATATCTGCAGACGTGTCTCTGAAGTACCTTCACACCTCAGTTGGTGGCCCATATCTGCAGACGTGTCTCTGAAGTACCTTCACACCTCAGTTGGTGGACCATATCTGCAGACGTGTCTCTGAAGTACCTTCACACCTCAGTTGGTGGACCATATCTGCAGACGTGTCTCTGAAGCTCCTTCACACCTCAGTTGGTGGCCCATATCTGCAGACGTGTCTCTGAAGTACCTTCACACCTCAGTTGGTGGCCCATATCTGCAGACGTGTCTCTGAAGTACCTTCACACCTCAGTTGGTGGCCCATATCTGCAGACGTGTCTCTGAAGTACCTTCACACCTCAGTTGGTGGCCCATATCTGCAGACGTGTCTCTGAAGCTCCTTCACACCTCAGTTGGTGGACCATATCTGCAGACGTGTCTCTGAAGTCCCTTCACACCTCAGTTGGTGGCCCATATCTGCAGACGTGTCTCTGAAGTCCCTTCACACCTCAGTTGGTGGCCCATATCTGCAGACGTGTCTCTGAAGTCCCTTCACGCCTCAGTTGGTGGACCATATCTGCAGACGTGTCTCTGAAGCTCCTTCACACCTCAGTTGGTGGACCATATCTGCAGACGTGTCTCTGAAGTACCTTCACACCTCAGTTGGTGGACCATAGCTGCAGACGTGTCTCT
The DNA here is from genome assembly GCA_033119425.1 of Bufotes viridis. NCBI lineage: Eukaryota > Metazoa > Chordata > Amphibia > Anura > Bufonidae > Bufotes > Bufotes viridis. The sequence goes on from JAKVIS010000354.1 coordinate 27,072, forward strand.
GAAGCCCCTTCACACCTCAGTTGGTGGACCATATCTGCAGACGTGTCTCTGACGTACCTTCACACCTCAGTTGGTGGACCATATCTGCAGACGTGTCTCTGAAGCTCCTTCACACCTCAGTTGGTGGACCATATCTGCAGACGTGTCTCTGACGTACCTTCACGCCTCAGTTGGTGGACCATATCTGCAGACGTGTCTCTGAAGTCTCTTCACACCTCAGTTGGTGGACCATATCTGCAGACGTGTCTCTGACGTACCTTCACGCCTCAGTTGGTGGACCATATCTGCAGACGTGTCTCTGAAGCTCCTTCACACCTCAGTTGGTGGCCCATATCTGCAGATGTGTCTCTGAAGTCCCTTCACACCTCAGTTGGTGGACCATATCTGCAGACGTGTCTCTGAAGTACCTTCACACCTCAGTTGGTGGCCCATATCTGCAGACGTGTCTCTGAAGTACCTTCACACCTCAGTTGGTGGACCATATCTGCAGACGTGTCTCTGAAGTACCTTCACACCTCAGTTGGTGGACCATATCTGCAGACGTGTCTCTGAAGCTCCTTCACACCTCAGTTGGTGGCCCATATCTGCAGACGTGTCTCTGAAGTACCTTCACACCTCAGTTGGTGGCCCATATCTGCAGACGTGTCTCTGAAGTACCTTCACACCTCAGTTGGTGGCCCATATCTGCAGACGTGTCTCTGAAGTACCTTCACACCTCAGTTGGTGGCCCATATCTGCAGACGTGTCTCTGAAGCTCCTTCACACCTCAGTTGGTGGACCATATCTGCAGACGTGTCTCTGAAGTCCCTTCACACCTCAGTTGGTGGCCCATATCTGCAGACGTGTCTCTGAAGTCCCTTCACACCTCAGTTGGTGGCCCATATCTGCAGACGTGTCTCTGAAGTCCCTTCACACCTCAGTCGGTTCATCATTAAACTGATGGAAGAAGCTTTTTGGGACTTTTCTGCGTGGCTTCAGAAGGAGTCCACATCTCCGCAGACACGGTGTTCCCAGCCATCGCCTTGGTGATTTCCACACTTGCTTCCTTTTCAGTTTCAGAGGCCACTTTGTTCTGAGGGCCCTTCGAGGTTGTGCCAAGTAATAATGCATTTGGTGGAAGTGCAGCGTAGTGTGCGGCTGTGCCTGTAAAAGTATGGGCCGGGCGCGAAGAGGCAACATCTTAAATGAGACCTAAAAGGGTATTACTGTTTTTTGTTTTTTTATATAAAAGGAACTCTTACCATTTTTAATATACACGTATTTATAATACTGCACACAAACCTTTTTTCTGTCAGTCAGTTGACCCCTATATCCAGTAGAATGGTATAGCCCAGGCATGCTCAACCTGCGGCCCTCCAGCTGTTGCAAAACTACAACTCCCAGCATGCCTGAACAGCCTACACCTATCAGCCTACAGCAGGGCATGGTGGGAGTTGTAGTTTTACAACAGCTGGAGGGCCGCAGGTTGAGCATCCCTGGTATAGCCCATGTATTAGTCCTATGTAAAGCATTCATGGGCTAACTGAAACATGGCACCAGTCACGTGACACTCCACACATCGTATAGTCCCTGACATCCAGTAAGCGGCAGTGTTACGTGTCATGGGTCAGCATACAGGACACGTCCATTTGATAATAGGACTAGAGGTGGATCAGGATTATTATTACTGTAACTACATCACTGTGTGTATTCATATGGCTGCCTGTCTCTAGGTGATTTGTAAAAATGGCTGCCTGTCTTTAGGTGATTTGTAAAATGGCTCTGTGGTGTTGTTAATAAAGTTTTTAGTGTAAAAAAGCAAAACAAACACAACACACACATATCTGTCTCTACACTGACAGACATGCTGCTGCAGGTAGTACTGTATATACTGTACATGTTCTGCTTCTCAGTACTCTACTGTTTACCGGTAAGATACCTGGACAGTTAACTGACAGCCAGAGGTCACATGACATGCAAGGGTCACATGACTGACGCCATGTTTAGTCCTATCTGGCTCTCCTATGGATGAATTTTACAGGACTGAAATGGGCCATACCATTATTTTTTCTTCTGAACAGTATAATAAAGAAAGGTCTGTGAGCAAAATTTAAAAAAGCTAATCTCAGCTAATCTCTACACAAACCAATGTAATCATTAAACCCGGAATACCCCTTTAAGAGTGTTCTGACATCCCAATCTACCATCTGATGGTGGCGAGGCTCACAAAATGTCTGAAGATACTCGCCAAATGTGAGCGGGGACAGCGGGCAGATGAATGTCTACTCAGATTGGAGGGGGGGTTCGCCAAGGGGCAGGGGTTGGGGTGAGCTCCGGCCCCGCTGTGGGTAAAGACGGCGCCACCTTCTGGTCACTGGGCGGTGTGGCAGTAATGGTGGCCTTCATGGATGAAGTCTTTGGTGAGGAAATTTGCCACATTTCCGAGGGTGCGGACTATCCCAGTCATGGAGGGGATGAACCTGCGGTATTTCCAGGATTTCCTGATGGACCTGACGCGATTCAGCCTCTGTCCATCGTCACTCCGGGTCCATGTGTTTTCCTCTTAATGATGGGTCCAGAATCGATTGTTTAATGGAGACTTGTGCAAACTGAAATACGGCTCCTCTGCTCCCTGAACTGCGGCGGTCCGACTGCTGGTCCTGATTATTCCTCTGACTATTGAAGTGTCATCATCCTGTACCCCAAGTGTCAGTGTCCTGTACCCCGAGTGTCAGTGTCATTATCCTGTACCCCGAGTGTCAGTGTCATTATCCTGTACCCCGAGTGTCATTATCCTGTACCCCGAGTGTCATTATCCTGTACCCCGAGTGTCAGTGTCATTATCCTGTACCCCGAGTGTCAGTGTCATTATCCCGTACCCCGAGTGTCAGCGTCATCATCCTGTACCCCAAGTGTCAGTGTCAGTGTCCTGTACCCCGAGTGTCAGCGTCATTATCCTGTACCCCGAGTGTCAGTGTCATTATCCTGTACCCCGAGTGTCAGTGTCATTATCCTGTACCCCAAGTGTCAGGGTCATTATCCTGTACCCCGAGTGTCAGTGTCATTATCCTGTACCCCGATTGTCAGTGTCATTATCCTGTACCCCGAGTGTCAGTGTCATTATCCTGTACCCCAAGTGTCAGGGTCATTATCCTGTACCCCGAGTGTCAGTGTCATTATCCTGTACCCCGAGTGTCAGTGTCATTATCCTGTACCCGAGTGTCAGTGTCATTATCCTGTACCCCAAGTGTCAGGGTCATTATCCTGTACCCCGAGTGTCAGTGTCATTATCCTGTACCCCAAGTGTCAGTGTTATTATCCTGTACCCCGAGTGTCAGTGTCATTATCCTGTACCCCGAGTGTCATTATCCTGTCCCCCGAGTGTCAGTGTCATTATCCTGTACCCCAAGTGTCAGTGTCATTATCCTGTACCCCGAGTGTCAGTGTCATTATCCTGTACCCCGAGTGTCAGTGTCATTATCCTGTACCCCGAGTGTCAGTGTTATCATCCTGTACCCCGAGTGTCAGTGTTATCATCCTGTACCCCGAGTGTCAGTGTCATTATCCTGTACCCCGAGTGTCAGTGTCATTATCCTGTACCCCGAGTGTCATTATCCTGTACCCCGAGTGTCATTATCCTGTACCCCGAGTGTCAGTGTCATTATCCTGTACCCCGAGTGTCAGTGTCATTATCCCGTACCCCGAGTGTCAGCGTCATCATCCTGTACCCCAAGTGTCAGTGTCAGTGTCCTGTACCCCGAGTGTCAGCGTCATTATCCTGTACCCCGAGTGTCAGTGTCATTATCCTGTACCCCGAGTGTCAGTGTCATTATCCTGTACCCCGAGTGTCAGTGTCATTATCCTGTACCCCAAGTGTCAGGGTCATTATCCTGTACCCCGAGTGTCAGTGTCATTATCCTGTACCCCAAGTGTCAGTGTTATTATCCTGTACCCCGAGTGTCAGTGTCATTATCCTGTACCCGAGTGTCATTATCCTGTCCCCGAGTGTCAGTGTCATTATCCTGTACCCCAAGTGTCAGTGTCATTATCCTGTACCCCGAGTGTCAGTGTCATTATCCTGTACCCCGAGTGTCAGTGTCATTATCCTGTACCCCGAGTGTCAGTGTTATCATCCTGTACCCCGAGTGTCAGTGTTATCATCCTGTACCCCGAGTGTCAGCGTCATTATCCTGTACCCCGAGTGTCATTGTCATTATCCTGTACCCCGAGTGTCAGCGTCATTATCCTTTACCCCGAGTGTCAGTGTCATTATCCCGTACCCCGAGTGTCAGTGTCATTATCCCGTACCCCGAGTGTCAGTGTCATTATCCTGTACCCCGAGTGTCATTATCCTGTACCCCGAGTGTCAGTGTCATTATCCTGTACCCCGAGTGTCAGCGTCATTATCCTGTACCCCGAGTGTCAGCGTCATTATCCTGTACCCCGAGTGTCAGTGTCATTATCCTGTACCCCGAGTGTCAGCGTCATTATCCTGTACCCCGAGTGTCAGCGTCATTATCCTGTACCCCGAGTGTCAGTGTCATTATCCTGTACCCCGAGTGTCATTATCCTGTACCCCGAGTGTCAGTGTCATTATCCTGTACCACGAGTGTCAGTGTCATTATCCTGTACCCCGAGTGTCAGTGTCATCATCCTGTACCCCGAGTGTCAGTGTCATTATCCCGTACCCCGAGTGTCAGTGTCAGTGTCCTGTACCCCGAGTGTCAGTGTCATTATCCTGTACCCCGAGTGTCATTATCCTGTACCCGAGTGTCATTATCCTGTACCCCGAGTGTCAGTGTCATTATCCTGTACCCCGAGTGTCAGTGTCATTATCCTGTACCCGAGTGTCAGTGTCAGTGTCCTGTACCCCGAGTGTCAGCGTCATTATCCTGTACCCCGAGTGTCAGTGTCATTATCCTGTACCCCGAGTGTCAGTGTCATTATCCTGTACCCCGAGTGTCAGTGTCATTATCCTGTACCCCAAGTGTCAGGGTCATTATCCTGTACCCCGAGTGTCAGTGTCATTATCCTGTACCCCAAGTGTCAGTGTTATTATCCTGTACCCCGAGTGTCAGTGTCATTATCCTGTACCCCGAGGTGTCATTATCCTGTCCCCGAGTGTCAGTGTCATTATCCTGTACCCCAAGTGTCAGTGTCATTATCCTGTACCCCGAGTGTCAGTGTCATTATCCTGTACCCCGAGTGTCAGTGTCATTATCCTGTACCCCGAGTGTCAGTGTTATCATCCTGTACCCCGAGTGTCAGTGTTATCATCCTGTACCCCGAGTGTCAGCGTCATTATCCTGTACCCCGAGTGTCAGTGTCATTATCCTGTACCCCGAGTGTCAGTGTCATTATCCTGTACCCCGAGTGTCATTGTCATTATCCTGTACCCCGAGTGTCAGTGTCATTATCCTGTACCCCGAGTGTCAGTGTCATTATCCTGTACCCGAGTGTCAGTGTCATTATCCTGTACCCCGAGTGTCAGCGCCATTATCCTGTACCCCGAGTGTCAGTGTCATTATCCTGTACCCCGAGTGTCAGCGTCATTATCCTGTACCCCGAGTGTCAGCGTCATTATCCTGTACCCCGAGTGTCAGCGTCATTATCCTGTACCCCGAGTGTCATTATCCTGTACCCCGAGTGTCAGTGTCATTATCCTGTACCACGAGTGTCAGTGTCATTATCCTGTACCCCGAGTGTCAGTGTCATCATCCTGTACCCCGAGTGTCAGTGTCATTATCCTGTACCCCAAGTGTCAGCGTCATTATCCTGTACCCCGAGTGTCAGTGTCATTATCCTGTACCCCGAGTGTCAGTGTCATTATCCTGTACCCCGAGTGTCAGTGTTATCATCCTGTACCCCGAGTGTCAGTGTTATCATCCTGTACCCCGAGTGTCATTGTCATTATCCTGTACCCCGAGTGTCATTGTCATTATCCTGTACCCCGAGTGTCAGCGTCATTATCCTGTACCCCGAGTGTCAGTGTCATTATCCTGTACCCCGAGTGTCAGTGTCATTATCCTGTACCCCGAGTGTCAGCGCCATTATCCTGTACCCCGAGTGTCAGTGTCATTATCCTGTACCCCGAGTGTCAGCGTCATTATCCTGTACCCCGAGTGTCAGCGTCATTATCCTGTACCCCGAGTGTCAGTGTCATTATCCTGTACCCCGAGTGTCATTATCCTGTACCCCGAGTGTCAGTGTCATTATCCTGTACCACGAGTGTCAGTGTCATTATCCTGTACCCCGAGTGTCAGTGTCATCATCCTGTACCCCGAGTGTCAGTGTCATTATCCTGTACCCCGAGTGTCAGTGTCATTATCCTGTACCCCGAGTGTCAGCGTCATTATCCCGTACCCCGAGTGTCAGTGTCATTATCCCGTACCCCGAGTGTCAGCGCCATTATCCTGTACCCCGAGTGTCAGCGTCATTATCCTGTACCCCGAGTGTCAGCGTCATTATCCTGTACCCCGAGTGTCAGTGTCATTATCCTGTACCCCGAGTGTCATTATCCTGTACCCCGAGTGTCAGTGTCATTATCCTGTACCACGAGTGTCAGTGTCATTACCCTGTACCCCGAGTGTCAGCGTCATTATCCTGTACCCCGAGTGTCAGTGTCATTATCCTGTACCCCGAGTGTCAGTGTCATCATCCTGTACCCCGAGTGTCAGCGTCATTATCCTGTACCCCGAGTGTCAGTGTCATTATCCTGTACCCCGAGTGTCAGTGTCATTATCCTGTACCCCGAGTGTCAGTGTCATTATCCTGTACCCCGAGTGTCAGCGTCATTATCCTGTACCCCAAGTGTCATTATCCTGTACCCCGAGTGTCAGTGTCATTATCCTGTACCCCGAGTGTCAGCGCCATCATCCTGTACCCCGAGTGTCAGCGTCATTATCCTGTACCCCAAGTGTCATTATCCTGTACCCCGAGTGTCAGCGTCATTATCCTGTACCCCGAGTGTCAGTGTCATTATCCTGTACCCCGAGTGTCAGCGTCATTATCCTGTACCCCGAGTGTCAGCGCCATTATCCTGTACCCCGAGTGTCAGCGTCATTATCCTGTACCCCGAGTGTCAGCGTCATTATCCTGTACCCCGAGTGTCAGCGTCATTATCCTGTACCCCGAGTGTCAGTGTCATTATCCTGTAGCCCGAGTGTCAGTGTCATTATCCTGTACCCCGAGTGTCAGTGTCATTATCCTGTACCCCGAGTGTCAGTGTCATTATCCTGTACCCCGAGTGTCAGCGTCATTATCCTGTACCCCGAGTGTCAGTGTCATTATCCTGTACCCCGAGTGTCAGTGTCATTATCTTGTACCCCGAGTGTCAATGTCATTATCCTGTACCCCAAGTGTCAGTGTCATTATCCTGTACCCCGAGTGTCAGTGTCATTATCCTGTACCCCGAGTGTCAGTGTCATTATCCTGTACCCCGAGTGTCAGTGTCATTATCCTGTACCCCGAGTGTCAGTGTCATTATCCTGTACCCCGAGTGTCATTATCCTGTACCCCGAGTGTCAGTGTCATTATCCTGTACCCCGAGTGTCAGCGTCATTATCCTGTACCCCAAGTGTCAGTGTCATTATCCTGTACCCCGAGTGTCAGTGTCATTATCCTGTACCCCGAGTGTCAGCGTCATTATCCTGTACCCGAGTGTCAGTGTCATTATCCTGTACCCGAGTGTCAGTTATCCTGTACCCCGAGTGTCAGTGTCATTATCCTGTACCCGAGTGTCAGTGTCATTATCCTGTACCCCGAGTGTCAGTGTCATTATCCTGTACCCCGAGTGTCAGTGTCATTATCCTGTACCCCGAGTGTCAGTGTCATTATCCTGTACCCCGAGTGTCAGCGCCATCATCCTGTACCCCGAGTGTCAGCGTCATTATCCTGTACCCCGAGTGTCAGTGTCATTATCCTGTACCCCGAGTGTCAGTGTCATTATCCTGTACCCCGAGTGTCAGCGTCATTATCCTGTACCCCGAGTGTCAGTGTCATTATCCTGTACCCCGAATGTCAGTGTCATCATCCTGTACCCCGAGTGTCAGCGTCATTATCCCGTACCCCGAGTGTCAGCGCCATCATCCTGTACCCCGAGTGTCAGCGTCACTATCCTGTACCCCGAGTGTCAGTGTCATTATCCTGTACCCCGAGTGTCAGCGTCATTATCCTGTACCCCGAGTGTCAGTGTCATTATCCAGTACCCCGAGTGTCAGTGTCATTATCCTGTACCCCGAGTGTCAGCGTCATTATCCTGTACCCCGAGTGTCAGTGTCATTATCCTGCACCCCGAGTGTCAGTGTCATTATCCTGTACCCCGAGTGTCAGTGTCATTATCCTGTACCCCGAGTGTCAGCGTCACTATCCTGTACCCCGAGTGTCAGCGTCATTATCCTGTACCCCGAGTGTCAGTGTCATTATCCTGTACCCCGAGTGTCAGTGTCATTATCCTGTACCCCGAGTGTCAGTGTCATTATCCTGTACCCCGAGTGTCATTATCCTGTACCCCGAGTGTCAGTGTCATTATCCTGTACCCCGAGTGTCATTATCCTGTACCCCGAGTGTCAGTGTCATTATCCTGTACCCCAAGTGTCATTATCCTGTACCCCGAGTGTCAGTGTCATCATCCTGTACCCCGAGTGTCAGCGTCATTATCCTGTACCCCGAGTGTCAGTGTCATTATCCTGTACCCGAGTGTCAGTGTCATTATCCTGTACCCCGAGTGTCAGTGTCATTATCCTGTACCCCGAGTGTCAGCGTCATTATCCTGTACCCCGAAGTGTCATTATCCTGTACCCCGAGTGTCAGTGTCATTATCCTGTACCCCGAGTGTCAGCGCCATCATCCTGTACCCCGAGTGTCAGCGTCATTATCCTGTACCCCAAGTGTCATTATCCTGTACCCCGAGTGTCAGCGTCATTATCCTGTACCCCGAGTGTCAGTGTCATTATCCTGTACCCCGAGTGTCAGCGTCACTATCCTGTACCCCGAGTGTCAGCGTCATTATCCTGTACCCCAAGTGTCATTGTCATTATCCTGTACCCCGAGTGTCAGCGTGTCATTATCCTGTACCCCGAGTGTCAGTGTCATTATCCTGTACCCCGAGTGTCAGTGTCATTATCCTGTACCCCGAGTGTCAGTGTCATTATCCTGTACCCCAAGTGTCAGTGTCATTATCCTGTACCCCGAGTGTCAGTGTCATTATCCTGTACCCCAAGTGTCATTATCCTGTACCCCAAGTGTCATTATCCTGTACCCCGAGTGTCAGTGTCATTTTCCTGTACCCCGAGTGTCAGTGTCATTATCCTGTACCCCAAGTGTCATTATCCTGTACCCCGAGTGTCAGCGTCATTATCCTGTACCCCAGTGTCATTATCCTGTACCCCGAGTGTCAGCGTCATTATCCTGTACCCCAGTGTCATTATCCTGTACCCCGAGTGTCAGTGTCAGTATCCTGTACCCCGAGTGTCAGTGTCATTATCCTGTACCCCAAGTGTCATTATCCTGTACCCCAAGTGTCATTATCCTGTACCCCGAGTGTCAGCGTCATTATCCTGTACCCCAAGTGTCATTATCCTGTACCCCGAGTGTCAGCGCCATCATCCTGTACCCCGAGTGTCAGCGTCATTATCCTGTAGCCCGAGTGTCAGTGTCATTATCCTGTACCCCAAGTGTCAGTGTCATTATCCTGTACCCCGAGTGTCAGTGTCATTATCCTGTACCCCGAGTGTCAGCGTCATTATCCTGTACCCCGAGTGTCAGTGTCATTATCCTGTACCCCGAGTGTCAGCGTCATTATCCTGTACCCCGAGTGTCAGTGTCATTATCCCGTACCCCGAGTGTCAGCGCCATCATCCTGTACCCCGAGTGTCAGTGTCATTATCCTGTACCCCGAGTGTCATTACCCTGTACCCCGAGTGTCAGTGTCATTATCCTGTACCCCGAGTGTCAGCGTCATTATCCTGTAGCCCGAGTGTCAGCGTCACTATCCTGTACCCCAAGTGTCAGTGTCATTATCCTGTACCCCGAGTGTGTGTCATTATCCTGTACCCCCAAGTGTCAGTGTCATTATCCTGTACCCCAAGTGTCAGTGTCATTATCCTGTACCCCAAGTGTCAGCGTCATTATCCTGTACCCTGAGTGTCAGTGTCATTATCCTGTACCCCGAGTGTCAGTGTCATTATCCTGTACCCCGAGTGTCAGTGTCATTATCCTGTACCCCGAGTGTCAGTGTCATTATCCTGTACCCCGAGTGTCAGCGTCATTATCCTGTACCCCGAGTGTCAGTGTCATTATCCTGTACCCCGAGTGTCAGTGTCATTATCCTGTACCCCGAGTGTCAGTGTCATTATCCTGTACCCCGAGTGTCAGCGTCATTATCCTGTACCCCGAGTGTCAGTGTCATTATCCTGTACCCCGAGTGTCATTATCCTGTACCCCGAGTGTCAGTGTCATTATCCTGTACCCCGAGTGTCAGTGTCATTATCCTGTACCCCGAGTGTCAGTGTGTCATTATCCTGTACCCCGAGTGTCAGTGTCATTATCCTGTACCCCGAGTGTCAGTGTCATTATCCTGTACCCCGAGTGTCAGTGTCATTATCCTGTACCCCGAGTGTCAGTGTCATTATCCTGTACCCCGAGTGTCAGTGTCATTATCCTGTACCCCGAGTGTCAGTGTCATTATCCTGTACCCCGAGTGTCAGCGTCATTATCCTGTACCCCGAGTGTCAGTGTCATTATCCTGTACCCCGAGTGTCATTATCCTGTACCCCGAGTGTCAGTGTCATTATCCTGTACCCCGAGTGTCAGCGTCATTATCCTGTACCCCGAGTGTCATTATCCTGTACCCCGAGTGTCAGCGTCATTATCCTGTACCCCGAGTGTCATTATCCTGTACCCCGAGTGTCAGAGTCATTATCCTGTACCCCGAGTGTCAGTGTCATTATCCTGTACCCCGAGTGTCAGTGTCATTATCCTGTACCCCGAGTGTCAGCGTCATTATCCTGTACCCCGAGTGTCATTATCCTGTACCCCGAGTGTCAGTGTCATTATCCTGTACCCCGAGTGTCAGTGTCATTATCCTGTACCCCGAGTGTCAGCGTCATTATCCTGTACCCGAGTGTCAGTGTCATTATCCTGTACCCCGAGTGTCAGCGTCATTATCCTGTACCCCGAGTGTCAGTGTCATTATCCTGTACCCGAGTGTCAGTGTCATTATCCTGTACCCCGAGTGTCAGTGTCATTATCCTGTACCCCGAGTGTCAGTGTCATTATCCTGTACCCCGAGTGTCAGTGTCATTATCCTGTACCCCGAGTGTCAGTGTCATTATCCTGTACCCCGAGTGTCAGTGTCATAGTCCTGTACCCCGAGTGTCAGTGTCATTATCCTGTACCCCGAGTGTCAGCGTCATTATCCTGTACCCCGAGTGTCAGTGTCATTATCCTGTACCCCGAGTGTCAGTGTCATTATCCTGTACCCCGAGTGTCAGCGTCATTACCCTGTACCCCGAGTGTCAGCGTCATTATCCTGTACCCCGAGTGTCAGTGTCACTATCCTGTACCCCGAGTGTCAGTGTCATTATCCTGTACCCAGAGTGTCAGCGTCATTATCCTGTACCCCGAGTGTCAGCGCCATTATCCTGTACCCCGAGTGTCAGTGTCATTATCCTGTACCCAGAGTGTCAGCGTCATTATCCTGTACCCCGAGTGTCAGTGTCATTATCCTGTACCCTGAGTGTCAGCGTCATTATCCTGTACCCCAAGTGTCATTATCCTGTACCCCAAGTGTCAGCGTCATTATCCTGTACCCCGAGTGTCAGCGTCATTATCCTGTACCCCGAGTGTCAGCGTCATTATCCTGTACCCCGAGTGTCAGCGTCATTATCCTGTACCCCAAGTGTCAGTGTCATTATCCTGTACCCCGAGTGTCAGTGTCATTATCCTGTACCCCGAGTGTCAGCGTCATTATCCTGTACCCCGAGTGTCAGTGTCATTATCCTGTACCCCGAGTGTCATTATCCTGTACCCCGAGTGTCAGTGTCATTATCCTGTACCCCGAGTGTCAGTGTCATTATCCTGTACCCCGAGTGTCAGCGTCATTATCCTGTACCCCGAGTGTCAGTGTCATTATCCTGTACCCCGAGTGTCAGTGTCATTATCCTGTACCCCGAGTGTCAGCGTCATTATCCTGTACCCCGAGTGTCAGTGTCATTATCCTGTACCCCGAGTGTCAGCGTCATTATCCTGTACCCCGAGTGTCAGCGTCATTATCCTGTACCCCAAGTGTCAGCGTCATTATCCTGTACCCCGAGTGTCAGTGTCATTATCCTGTACCCCGAGTGTCAGTGTCATTATCCTGTACCCCGAGTGTCAGTGTCATTATCCTGTACCCCGAGTGTCAGTGTCATTATCCTGTACCCCAAGTGTCAGTGTCATTATCCTGTACCCCGAGTGTTAGTGTCATTATCCTGTACCCCGAGTGTCAGTGTCATTATCCTGTACCCCTAGTGTCATTATCCTGTACCCCGAGTATCAGCGTGTCATTATCCTGTACCCCGAGTGTCAGTGTCATTATCCTGTACCCCGAGTGTCAGTGTCATTATCCTGTACCCCGAGTGTCAGCGTCATTATCCTGTACCCCGAGTGTCAGCGTCATTATCCTGTACCCCGAGTGTCAGCGTCATTATCCTGTACCCCGAGTGTCATTATCCTGTACCCCGAGTGTCATCATCCTGTACCCCGAATGTCAGTGTCATCATCCTGTACCCCGAGTGTCAGTGTCATCATCCTGTACCCTGAGTGTCAGTGTCATCATCCTGTACCCCGAGTGTCAGTGTCATTATCCTGTACCCCGAGTGTCAGCGTGTCATTATCCTGTACCCCGAGTGTCAGCGTGTCATTATCCTGTACCCCGAGTGTCAGTGTCATTATCCTGTACCCCGAGTGTCAGTGTCATTATCCTGTACCCCGAGTGTCAGTGTCATTATCCTGTACCCCGAGTGTCAGTGTCATTATCCTGTACCCCGAGTGTCAGTGTTATTATCCTGTACCCCGAGTGTCATTATCCTGTACCCCGAGTGTCAGCGTCATTATCCTGTACCCCGAGTGTCAGCGTCATTATCCTGTACCCCGAGTGTCAGTGTCATCATCCTGTACCCCGAGTGTCAGTGTCATTATCCTGTACCCCGAGTGTCAGCGTCATTATCCTGTACCCCGAGTGTCAGCGTCATTATCCTGTACCCCGAGTGTCAGCGTCATCATCCTGTACCCCGAGTGTCAGTGTCATTATCCTGTACCCCAAGTGTCAGTGTCATCATCCTGTACCCCGAGTGTCAGCGTGTCATTATCCTGTACCCCGAGTGTCAGTGTCATTATCCTGTACCCCGAGTGTCAGCGTCATTATCCTGTACCCAGAGTGTCAGTGTCATTATCCTGTACCCCGAGTGTCAGTGTCATTATCCTGTACCCCGAGTGTCAGTGTCATTATCCTGTACCCCCAGTGTCATTATCCTGTACCCCCAGTGTCATTACCCTGTACCCCGAGTGTCAGCGTGTCATTATCCTGTACCCCGAGTGTCAGTGTCATTATCCTGTACCCCGAGTGTCAGTGTCATTATCCTGTACCCCGAGTGTCAGTGTCATTATCCTGTACCCTGAGTGTCAGTGTCATTATCCTGTACCCCGAGTGTCAGTGTCATTATCCTGTACCCCAAGTGTCATTATCCTGTACCCTGAGTGTCAGTGTCATTATCCTGTACCCCGAGTGTCATTATCCTGTACCCCGAGTGTCAGCGCCATCATCCTGTACCCCGAGTGTCAGCGTCATTATCCTGTACCCCGAGTGTCAGCGTCATTATCCTGTACCCCAAGTGTCATTATCCTGTACCCCAAGTGTCATTATCCTGTACCCCGAGTGTCAGCGTCATTATCCTGTACCCCAAGTGTCATTATCCTGTACCCCGAGTGTCAGCGTCATTATCCTGTACCCGAGTGTCAGCGTCATTATCCTGTACCCCGAGTGTCAGTGTCATTATCCTGTACCCCGAGTGTCAGTGTCATTATCCTGTACCCCGAGTGTCAGTGTCATTATCCTGTACCCCGAGTGTCAGTGCCATCATCCTGTACCCCGAGTGTCAGCGTCATTATCCTGTACCCCGAGTGTCAGTGTCATTATCCTGTACCCCGAGTGTCAGTGTCATTATCCTGTACCCCAAGTGTCAGTGTCATTATCCTGTACCCCGAGTGTCAGCGTCATTATCCTGTACCCCGAGTGTCAGTGTCATTATCCTGTACCCCGAGTGTCAGCGCCATTATCCTGTACCCCGAGTGTCAGTGTCATTATCCTGTACCCCGAGTGTCAGTGTCATTATCCTGTACCCCGAGTGTCAGTGTCATTATCCTGTACCCCGAGTGTCAGTGTCATTATCCTGTACCCCGAGTGTCAGTGTCATTATCCTGTACCCTGAGTGTCAGTGTCATTATCCTGTACCCCGAGTGTCAGTGTCATTATCCTGTACCCTGAGTGTCAGTGTCATTATCCTGTACCCCGAGTGTCAGTGTCATTATCCTGTACCCCGAGTGTCAGTGTCATTATCCTGTACCCCGAGTGTCAGTGTCATTATCCTGTACCCCGAGTGTCAGTGTCATTATCCTGTACCCCGAGTGTCAGTGTCATTATCCTGTACCCCGAGTGTCAGTGTCATTATCCTGTACCCCGAGTGTCAGTGTCATTATCCTGTACCCCGAGTGTCAGTGTCATTATCCTGTACCCCGAGTGTCAGTGTCATTATCCTGTACCCCGAGTGTCATTATCCTGTACCCCGAGTGTCATTATCCTGTACCCCGAGTGTCAGTGTCATTATCCTGTACCCCGAGTGTCAGTGTCATTATCCTGTACCCCAAGTGTCAGTGTCATTATCCTGTACCCCAAGTGTCAGTGTCATTATCCTGTACCCCGAGTGTCAGTGTCATTATCCTGTACCCCGAGTGTCAGTGTCATTATCCTGTACCCCGAGTGTCAGTGTCATTATCCTGTACCCCGAGTGTCAGTGTCATTATCCTGTACCCCGAGTGTCAGTGTCATTATCCTGTACCCCAAGTGTCAGTGTCATTATCCTGTACCCCGAGTGTCAGTGTCATTATCCTGTACCCCAAGTGTCAGTGTCATTATCCTGTACCCCAAGTGTCAGTGTCATTATCCTGTACCCCAAGTGTCAGTGTCATTATCCTGTACCCCGAGTGTCAGTGTCATTATCCTGTACCCCAAGTGTCAGTGTCATTATCCTGTACCCCAAGTGTCAGTGTCATTATCCTGTACCCCAGTGTCAGTGTCATTATCCTGTACCCCGAGTGTCAGTGTCATTATCCTGTACCCGAGTGTCAGTGTCATTATCCTGTACCCCGAGTGTCAGTGTCATTATCCTGTACCCCAAGTGTCAGTGTCATTATCCTGTACCCCGAGTGTCAGTGTCATTATCCTGTACCCCAAGTGTCAGTGTCATTATCCTGTACCCCGAGTGTCAGTGTCATTATCCTGTACCCCAGTGTCAGTGTCATTATCCTGTACCCCGAGTGTCAGTGTCATTATCCTGTACCCCGAGTGTCAGTGTCATTATCCTGTACCCCGAGTGTCAGTGTCATTATCCTGTACCCCGAGTGTCAGTGTCATTATCCTGTACCCCGAGTGTCAGTGTCATTATCCTGTACCCCAAGTGTCAGTGTCATTATCCTGTACCCCGAGTGTCAGTGTCATTATCCTGTACCCCGAGTGTCAGTGTCATTATCCTGTACCCCGAGTGTCAGTGTCATTATCCTGTACCCCGAGTGTCAGTGTCATTATCCTGTACCCCGAGTGTCAGTGTCATTATCCTGTACCCCGAGTGTCAGTGTCATTATCCTGTACCCCGAGTGTCAGTGTCATTATCCTGTACCCCGAGTGTCAGTGTCATTATCCTGTACCCCGAGTGTCAGTGTCATTATCCTGTACCCCGAGTGTCAGTGTCATTATCCTGTACCCCGAGTGTCAGTGTCATTATCCTGTACCCCAGTGTCAGTGTCATTATCCTGTACCCCAAGTGTCAGTGTCATTATCCTGTACCCCGAGTGTCATTATCCTGTACCCCGAGTGTCAGTGTCATTATCCTGTACCCCAAGTGTCAGTGTCATTATCCTGTACCCCGAGTGTCAGTGTCATTATCCTGTACCCCGAGTGTCAGTGTCATTATCCTGTACCCCAGTGTCAGTGTCATTATCCTGTACCCCGAGTGTCAGTGTCATTATCCTGTACCCCGAGTGTCAGTGTCATTATCCTGTACCCGAGTGTCAGTGTCATTATCCTGTACCCCGAGTGTCAGTGTCATTATCCTGTACCCCGAGTGTCAGTGTCATTATCCTGTACCCCAAGTGTCAGTGTCATTATCCTGTACCCCAAGTGTCAGTGTCATTATCCTGTACCCCGAGTGTCAGTGTCATTATCCTGTACCCCGAGTGTCAGTGTCATTATCCTGTACCCCGAGTGTCAGCTGTCATTATCCTGTACCCCGAGTGTCAGTGTCATTATCCTGTACCCCAAGTGTCAGTGTCATTATCCTGTACCCCGAGTGTCAGTGTCATTATCCTGTACCCCGAGTGTCAGTGTCATTATCCTGTACCCCGAGTGTCAGTGTCATTATCCTGTACCCCGAGTGTCAGTGTCATTATCCTGTACCCCGAGTGTCAGTGTCATTATCCTGTACCCCGAGTGTCAGTGTCATTATCCTGTACCCCAGTGTCAGTGTCATTATCCTGTACCCGTGCAGTGTCATTATCCTGTACCCCGAGTGTCAGCGTGTCATTATCCTGTACCCCAAGTGTCAGTGTCATTATCCTGTACCCCAAGTGTCAGTGTCATTATCCTGTACCCCGAGTGTCAGTGTCATTATCCTGTACCCCAAGTGTCAGTGTCATTATCCTGTACCCCGAGTGTCAGTGTCATTATCCTGTACCCCGAGTGTCAGTGTCATTATCCTGTACCCCAAGTGTCAGTGTCATTATCCTGTACCCCAAGTGTCAGTGTCATTATCCTGTACCCCGAGTGTCAGTGTCATTATCCTGTACCCCGAGTGTCAGTGTCATTATCCTGTACCCCGAGTGTCAGTGTCATTATCCTGTACCCCGAGTGTCAGTGTCATTATCCTGTACCCCGAGTGTCAGTGTCATTATCCTGTACCCCGAGTGTCAGTGTCATTATCCTGTACCCCGAGTGTCAGTGTCATTATCCTGTACCCCGAGTGTCAGTGTCATTATCCTGTACCCCGAGTGTCAGTGTCATTATCCTGTACCCCGAGTGTCAGTGTCATTATCCTGTACCCCAGTGTCAGTGTCATTATCCTGTACCCCAAGTGTCAGTGTCATTATCCTGTACCCCGAGTGTCAGTGTCATTATCCTGTACCCCAAGTGTCAGTGTCATTATCCTGTACCCCGAGTGTCAGTGTCATTATCCTGTACCCCGAGTGTCAGTGTCATTATCCTGTACCCCAAGTGTCAGTGTCATTATCCTGTACCCCGAGTGTCAGTGTCATTATCCTGTACCCCAAGTGTCAGTGTCATTATCCTGTACCCCGAGTGTCAGTGTCATTATCCTGTACCCCGAGTGTCATTATCCTGTACCCCGAGTGTCAGTGTCATTATCCTGTACCCCGAGTGTCAGTGTCATTATCCTGTACCCCGAGTGTCAGTGTCATTATCCTGTACCCCAAGTGTCAGTGTCATTATCCTGTACCCCAAGTGTCAGTGTCATTATCCTGTACCCCAAGTGTCAGTGTCATTATCCTGTACCCCAAGTGTCAGTGTCATTATCCTGTACCCCAAGTGTCAGTGTCATTATCCTGTACCCCAAGTGTCAGTGTCATTATCCTGTACCCCAAGTGTCAGTGTCATTATCCTGTACCCCGAGTGTCAGTGTCATTATCCTGTACCCCAAGTGTCAGTGTCATTATCCTGTACCCCGAGTGTCAGTGTCATTATCCTGTACCCCGAGTGTCAGTGTCATTATCCTGTACCCCAAGTGTCATTATCCTGTACCCCGAGTGTCAGTGTCATTATCCTGTACCCCGAGTGTCAGTGTCATTATCCTGTACCCCGAGTGTCAGTGTCATTATCCTGTACCCCGAGTGTCAGTGTCATTATCCTGTACCCCAAGTGTCAGTGTCATTATCCTGTACCCCGAGTGTCAGTGTCATTATCCTGTACCCCAGTGTCAGTGTCATTATCCTGTACCCCGAGTGTCAGTGTCATTATCCTGTACCCCAAGTGTCAGTGTCATTATCCTGTACCCCGAGTGTCAGTGTCATTATCCTGTACCCCGAGTGTCAGTGTCATTATCCTGTACCCCGAGTGTCAGTGTCATTATCCTGTACCCCAAGTGTCAGTGTCATTATCCTGTACCCCGAGTGTCAGTGTCATTATCCTGTACCCCAGAGTGTCATTATCCTGTACCCCAGTGTCAGTGTCATTATCCTGTACCCCGAGTGTCAGTGTCATTATCCTGTACCCCAAGTGTCAGTGTCATTATCCTGTACCCCGAGTGTCAGTGTCATTATCCTGTACCCCAAGTGTCAGTGTCATTATCCTGTACCCCGAGTGTCAGTGTCATTATCCTGTACCCCGAGTGTCAGTGTCATTATCCTGTACCCCAAGTGTCAGTGTCATTATCCTGTACCCCGAGTGTCAGTGTCATTATCCTGTACCCCGAGTGTCAGTGTCATTATCCTGTACCCCGAGTGTCAGTGTCATTATCCTGTACCCCGAGTGTCAGTGTCATTATCCTGTACCCCAAGTGTCAGTGTCATTATCCTGTACCCCGAGTGTCAGTGTCATTATCCTGTACCCCGAGTGTCAGTGTCATTATCCTGTACCCCGAGTGTCAGTGTCATTATCCTGTACCCCGAGTGTCAGTGTCATTATCCTGTACCCCGAGTGTCAGTGTCATTATCCTGTACCCCGAGTGTCAGTGTCATTATCCTGTACCCCGAGTGTCAGTGTCATTATCCTGTACCCCGAGTGTCAGTGTCATTATCCTGTACCCCGAGTGTCAGTGTCATTATCCTGTACCCCGAGTGTCAGTGTCATTATCCTGTACCCCGAGTGTCAGTGTCATTATCCTGTACCCCAAGTGTCAGTGTCATTATCCTGTACCCCGAGTGTCAGTGTCATTATCCTGTACCCCGAGTGTCAGTGTCATTATCCTGTACCCCGAGTGTCAGTGTCATTATCCTGTACCCCGAGTGTCAGTGTCATTATCCTGTACCCCGAGTGTCAGTGTCATTATCCTGTACCCCAAGTGTCAGTGTCATTATCCTGTACCCCAAGTGTCAGTGTCATTATCCTGTACCCCAAGTGTCAGTGTCATTATCCTGTACCCCGAGTGTCATTATCCTGTACCCCAAATGTCAGTGTCATTATCCTGTACCCCGAGTGTCAGTGTCATTATCCTGTACCCCGAGTGTCAGTGTCATTATCCTGTACCCCGAGTGTCAGCGTCATTATCCTGTACCCCGAGTGTCAGTGTCATTATCCTGTACCCCGAGTGTCAGTGTCATTATCCTGTACCCCGAGTGTCAGTGTCATTATCCTGTACCCCAAGTGTCAGTGTCATTATCCTGTACCCCGAGTGTCAGCGTCATTATCCTGTACCCCAAATGTCAGCGTCATTATCCTGTACCCCGAGTGTCAGCGTCATTATCCTGTACCCCGAGTGTCAGCGTCATTATCCTGTACCCCGAGTGTCAGCGTCGTCATCCTGTACCCGAGTGTCAGCGTCGTCATCCTGTACCCCGAGTGTCAGTGTCATTATCCTGTACCCCGAGTGTCAGCGTCATTATCCTGTACCCCAAGTGTCATTATCCTGTACCCCGAGTGTCAGTGTCATTATCCTGTACCCCGAGTGTCAGTGTCATTATCCTGTACCCCGAGTGTCAGCGTCATTATCCTGTACCCCGAGTGTCAGTGTCATTATCCTGTAGCCCAAGTGTCAGTGTCATTATCCTGTACCCCAAGTGTCAGCGTCATTATCCTGTACCCCGAGTGTCAGCGTCATTATCCTGTACCCCGAGTGTCAGCGTGTCATTATCCTGTACCCCGAGTGTCAGTGTCATTATCCTGTACCCCAAGTGTCAGTGTCATTATCCTGTACCCCGAGTGTCAGTCATTATCCTGTACCCCGAGTGTCAGTGTCATTATCCTGTACCCCGAGTGTCAGCGTCATTATCCTGTACCTCAAGTGTCAGTGTCATTATCCTGTACCCCGAGTGTCAGTGTCATTATCCTGTACCCCAAGTGTCAGTGTCATTATCCTGTACCCCGAGTGTCAGTGTCATTATCCTGTACCCGAGTGTCAGTGTCATTATCCTGTACCCCGAGTGTCAGTGTCATTATCCTGTACCCCGAGTGTCAGTGTCATTATCCTGTACCCCAAGTGTCAGTGTCATTATCCTGTACCCCGAGTGTCAGTGTCATTATCCTGTAGCCCAAGTGTCAGTGTCATTATCCTGTACCCCGAGTGTCAGTGTCATTATCCTGTACCCCAAGTGTCAGTGTCATTATCCTGTACCCCGAGTGTCAGTGTCATTATCCTGTACCCCGAGTGTCAGTGTCATTATCCTGTACCCCGAGTGTCAGTGTCATTATCCTGTACCCCGAGTGTCAGTGTCATTATCCTGTACCCCGAGTGTCAGTGTCATTATCCTGTACCCCGAGTGTCAGTGTCATTATCCTGTACCCCAAGTGTCAGTGTCATTATCCTGTACCCCGAGTGTCAGTGTCATTATCCTGTACCCCAAGTGTCAGTGTCATTATCCTGTACCCGAGTGTCAGTGTCATTATCCTGTACCCCGAGTGTCAGTGTCATTATCCTGTACCCCGAGTGTCAGTGTCATTATCCTGTACCCCAAGTGTCAGTGTCATTATCCTGTACCCCGAGTGTCAGTGTCATTATCCTGTACCCCGAGTGTCAGCATGTCATTATCCTGTACCCCGAGTGTCAGCGTCATTATCCTGTACCCCAAGTGTCAGTGTCATTATCCTGTACCCGAGTGTCAGTGTCATTATCCTGTACCCCGAGTGTCAGTGTCATTATCCTGTACCCCAAGTGTCAGTGTCATTATCCTGTACCCCGAGTGTCAGTGTCATTATCCTGTACCCCGAGTGTCATTATCCTGTACCCCGAGTGTCAGTGTCATTATCCTGTACCCCGAGTGTCAGTGTCATTATCCTGTACCCCAAGTGTCAGTGTCATTATCCTGTACCCCAAGTGTCAGTGTCATTATCCTGTACCCCGAGTGTCAGTGTCATTATCCTGTACCCCAAGTGTCAGTGTCATTATCCTGTACCCCGAGTGTCAGTGTCATTATCCTGTACCCCGAGTGTCAGTGTCATTATCCTGTACCCCGAGTGTCAGTGTCATTATCCTGTACCCCAAGTGTCAGTGTCATTATCCTGTACCCCGAGTGTCAGTGTCATTATCCTGTACCCCAAGTGTCAGTGTCATTATCCTGTACCCCGAGTGTCAGTGTCATTATCCTGTACCCCGAGTGTCAGTGTCATTATCCTGTACCCCGAGTGTCAGTGTCATTATCCTGTACCCCAAGTGTCAGTGTCATTATCCTGTACCCCGAGTGTCAGTGTCATTATCCTGTACCCCGAGTGTCAGTGTCATTATCCTGTACCCCAAGTGTCAGTGTCATTATCCTGTACCCCGAGTGTCAGTGTCATTATCCTGTACCCCGAGTGTCAGTGTCATTATCCTGTACCCCGAGTGTCAGTGTCATTATCCTGTACCCCGAGTGTCAGCGTCATTATCCTGTACCCCAAGTGTCAGTGTCATTATCCTGTACCCCGAGTGTCAGTGTCATTATCCTGTACCCCGAGTGTCAGTGTCATTATCCTGTACCCGAGTGTCAGTGTCATTATCCTGTACCCCGAGTGTCAGTGTCATTATCCTGTACCCCAAGTGTCAGTGTCATTATCCTGTACCCCGAGTGTCAGTGTCATTATCCTGTACCCCGAGTGTCAGTGTCATTATCCTGTACCCCAAGTGTCAGTGTCATTATCCTGTACCCCGAGTGTCAGTGTCATTATCCTGTACCCCGAGTGTCAGTGTCATTATCCTGTACCCCAAGTGTCAGTGTCATTATCCTGTACCCCGAGTGTCAGTGTCATTATCCTGTACCCCGAGTGTCAGTGTCATTATCCTGTACCCCGAGTGTCAGTGTCATTATCCTGTACCCCGAGTGTCAGTGTCATTATCCTGTACCCCAAGTGTCAGTGTCATTATCCTGTACCCCGAGTGTCAGTGTCATTATCCTGTACCCCGAGTGTCAGTGTCATTATCCTGTACCCCAAGTGTCAGTGTCATTATCCTGTACCCCGAGTGTCAGTGTCATTATCCTGTACCCCGAGTGTCAGTGTCATTATCCTGTACCCCAAGTGTCAGTGTCATTATCCTGTACCCCAAGTGTCAGTGTCATTATCCTGTACCCCAAGTGTCAGTGTCATTATCCTGTACCCCGAGTGTCAGTGTCATTATCCTGTACCCCGAGTGTCAGTGTCATTATCCTGTACCCCGAGTGTCAGTGTCATTATCCTGTACCCCAAGTGTCAGTGTCATTATCCTGTACCCCGAGTGTCAGTGTCATTATCCTGTACCCCGAGTGTCAGTGTCATTATCCTGTACCCCGAGTGTCAGTGTCATTATCCTGTACCCCGAGTGTCAGTGTCATTATCCTGTACCCCGAGTGTCAGTGTCATTATCCTGTACCCCGAGTGTCAGTGTCATTATCCTGTACCCCAAGTGTCAGTGTCATTATCCTGTACCCCAAGTGTCAGTGTCATTATCCTGTACCCCGAGTGTCAGTGTCATTATCCTGTACCCGAGTGTCAGTGTCATTATCCTGTACCCCGAGTGTCAGTGTCATTATCCTGTACCCCGAGTGTCAGTGTCATTATCCTGTACCCCAAGTGTCAGTGTCATTATCCTGTACCCCGAGTGTCAGTGTCATTATCCTGTACCCCAAGTGTCAGTGTCATTATCCTGTACCCCGAGTGTCAGTGTCATTATCCTGTACCCCAAGTGTCAGTGTCATTATCCTGTACCCCGAGTGTCAGTGTCATTATCCTGTACCCCAAGTGTCAGTGTCATTATCCTGTACCCCAGTGTCAGTGTCATTATCCTGTACCCCAAGTGTCAGTGTCATTATCCTGTACCCCAAGTGTCAGTGTCATTATCCTGTACCCCAAGTGTCAGTGTCATTATCCTGTACCCCGAGTGTCAGTGTCATTATCCTGTACCCCGAGTGTCAGTGTCATTATCCTGTACCCCAAGTGTCAGTGTCATTATCCTGTACCCCAAGTGTCAGTGTCATTATCCTGTACCCCAAGTGTCAGTGTCATTATCCTGTACCCCGAGTGTCAGTGTCATTATCCTGTACCCCAAGTGTCAGTGTCATTATCCTGTACCCCGAGTGTCAGTGTCATTATCCTGTACCCCGAGTGTCAGTGTCATTATCCTGTACCCCAGTGTCAGTGTCATTATCCTGTACCCCAAGTGTCAGTGTCATTATCCTGTACCCCGAGTGTCAGTGTCATTATCCTGTACCCCGAGTGTCAGTGTCATTATCCTGTACCCCGAGTGTCAGTGTCATTATCCTGTACCCCGAGTGTCAGTGTCATTATCCTGTACCCCGAGTGTCAGCGTCATTATCCTGTACCCCGAGTGTCAGTGTCATTATCCTGTACCCCGAGTGTCAGTGTCATTATCCTGTACCCCGAGTGTCAGTGTCATTATCCTGTACCCCGAGTGTCAGTGTCATTATCCTGTACCCCGAGTGTCAGTGTCATTATCCTGTACCCCGAGTGTCAGTGTCATTATCCTGTACCCCGAGTGTCAGTGTCATTATCCTGTACCCCGAGTGTCAGCGTCATTATCCTGTACCCCGAGTGTCATTATCCTGTACCCCCAGTGTCATTATCCTGTACCCCGAGTGTCAGCGTCATTATCCTGTACCCCGAGTGTCAGCGTCATTATCCTGTACCCCAAGTGTCAGTGTCATTATCCTGTACCCCGAGTGTCAGTGTCATTATCCTGTACCCCGAGTGTCAGTGTCATTATCCTGTACCCCGAAGTGTCATTATCCCGTACCCCGAGTGTCATTGTCATTATCCTGTACCCCAAGTGTCATTATCCTGTACCCCAAGTGTCATCATCCTGTACCCCGAGTGTCAGCATCATTATCCTGTACCCCGAGTGTCATTGTCATTATCCTGTACCCCGAGTGTCAGTGTCATTATCCTGTACCCCGAGTGTCAGTGTCATTATCCTGTACCCCGAGTGTCAGTGTCATTATCCTGTACCCCGAGTGTCAGTGTCATTATCCTGTACCCCGAGTGTCAGCGTCATCATCCTGTACCCCGAGTGTCAGTGTCATTATCCTGTACCCCGAGTGTCAGCGTTATTATCCTGTACCCCGAGTGTCAGTGTCATTATCCTGTACCCCGAGTGTCAGTGTCATTATCCTGTACCTTGAGTGTCAGTGTCATTGTCCTGTACCCCGAGTGTCAGTGTCATTATCCTGTACCCCGAGTGTCAGTGTCATTATCCTGTACCCCGAGTGTCAGTGTCATTATCCTGTACCCCGAGTGTCAGTGTCATTATCCTGTACCCCGAGTGTCAGTGTCATTATCCTGTACCCCGAGTGTCAGTGTCATTATCCTGTACCCCGAGTGTCAGTGTCATTATCCTGTACCCCGAGTGTCAGTGTCATTATCCTGTACCCCGAGTGTCAGTGTCATTATCCTGTACCCCGAGTGTCAGTGTCATTATCCTGTACCCCGAGTGTCAGTGTCATTATCCTGTACCCCGAGTGTCATTATCCTGTACCCCAAGTGTCAGTGTCATTATCCTGTACCCCGAGTGTCATTATCCTGTACCCCAAATGTATCATTATTCTGTACCCCGAGTGTCAGCGTCATTATCCTGTACCCCGAGTGTCAGTGTCATTATCCTGTACCCCGAGTGTCAGCGTCATTATCCTGTACCCCGAGTGTCAGCGTCGTTATCCTGTACCCCGAGTGTCAGCGTCGTTATCCCGTACCCCGAGTGTCAGCGTCGTTATCCCGTACCCCAAATGTCAGCATCGTCATCCCGTACCCCGAGAGTCAGCGTCGTCATCCCGTACCCCGAGTGTCAGCGTCGTCATCCCGTACCCCGGGTGTCAGCGTCGTCATCCCGTACCCCGGGTGTCAGCGTCGTCATCCCGTACCCCGGGTATCAGCGTCGTCATCCCGTACCCCGGGTGTCAGCGTCGTCATCCCGTACCCCGGGTGTCAGCGTCGTCATCCTGTACCCCGAGTGTCAGCGTCGTCATCCTGTACCCCGAGTGTCAGCGTCATTATCCTGTACCCCGAGTGTCATTATCCTGTACCCCGAGTGTCAGCGTCATTATCCCCTATCCCGAGTGTCAGCGTCATTATCCCGTACCCCGAGTGTCAGCGTCATTATCCTGTACCCCGAGTGTCAGCGGCATTATCCCGTACCCCGAGTGTCAGTGTCATTATCCCGTACCCCAAGTGTCATTATCCTGTACCCCGAGTGTCAGTGTCGTCATCCCGTACCCCGGGTGTCAGCGTCGTCATCCCGTACTCCGGGTGTTAGCGTCGTCACCCCGTACCCCGAGTGTCAGCGTCTTTATCCTGTACCCCGAGTGTCATCATCCTGTAACCCGAGTGTCAGTGTGTCATTATCCTGTACCCCGAGTGTCAGCGTCATTATCCTGTACCCCAAGTGTCAGTGTCATTATCCTGTACCCCGAGTGTCAGCGTCATCATCCTGTACCCTGAGTGTCAGTGTCATTATCCTGTACCCCGAGTGTCATTATCCTGTACCCCAAGTGTCAGCGTCATTATCCTGTACCCCGAGTGTCAGTGTCATTATCCTGTACCCCGAGTGTCAGTGTCATTATCCTGTACCCCGAGTGTCAGTGTCATTATCCTGTACCCCAAGTGTCAGTGTCATTATCCTGTACCCCAAGTGTCAGTGTCTGTTATCCTGTGCCCCAGTGTCAGTGTCATTATCCTGTGCACCAGTGTCAGTGTCATTATCCTGTGCCCCGAGTGTCAGTGTCATTATCCTGTGCCCCAGTGTCAGTGTGTTATCCTGCTTTCAGTGCCAGCGCCGTTAGCCTGTACCAGTGTCATTATCCTGTACCCCGAGTGTCAGTGTCATTATCCTGTACCCGAGTGTCAGTGTCATTATCCTGTACCCCGAGTGTCAGTGTCATTATCCTGTACCCCGAGTGTCAGTGTCATTATCCTGTACCCCGAGTGTCAATGTCATTATCCTGTTCCCGAGTGTCAGTGTCATTATCCTGTACCCCGAGTGTCAGTGTCATTATTCTGTACCCGAGTGTCAGTGTCATTATCCTGTACCCCGAGTGTCAGTGTCATTATCCTGTACCCCGAGTGTCAGTGTCATTATCCTGTACCCCGAGTGTCAGTGTCATTATCCTGTACCCCGAGTGTCAGCGTCATTATCCTGTACCCCGAGTGTCAGCGTCATTATCCTGTACCCCGAGTGTCAGTGTCATTATCCTGTACCCCGAGTGTCAGCGTCATTATCCTGTACCCCAAGTGTCAGCGTCATTATCCTGTACCCCGAGTGTCAGCGTCATTATCCTGTACCCCGAGTGTCAGTGTCATTATCCTGTACCCCGAGTGTCAGTGTCATTATCCTGTACCCCAGGTGTCAGCGTCGTCATTTTGTACCCCGGGTGTTAGCGTCGTCATCCCGTACCCCGAGTGTCAGTGTCATTATCCCGTAGCCCGAGTGTCAGTGTCATTATCCCGTACCCCGAGTGTCAGCGTCATTATCCTGTACCCCGAGTGTCAGTGTCATTATCCTGTATCCCGAGTGTCAGTGTCATTATCCTGTACCCCGAGTGTCAGTGTCAGTATCCTGTACCCCGAGTGTCAGTGTCAGTATCCTGTACCCCGAGTGTCGGTGTCATTATCCTGTACCCCCAGTGTCAGTGTTATTATCCTGTACCCCGAGTGTCAGTGTCATTATCCTGTACCCCGAGTGTCAGCGTCATTATCCTGTACCCCGAGTGTCAGTGTCAGTATCCTGTACCCCGAGTGTCAGTGTCAGTATCCTGTACCCCGAGTGTCAGTGTCAGTATCCTGTACCCCGAGTGTCAGTGTCATTATCCTGTACCCCGAGTGTCAGTGTCATTGTCCTGTACCCCGAGTGTCAGTGTCATTATCCTGTACCCCAAGTGTCAGTGTCATTATCCTGTACCCCCAGTGTCAGTGTTATTATCCTGTACCCCGAGTGTCAGCGTCATCATCCTGTACCCCCAGTGTCAGTCATTATGCTTAACCCCGAGTGTCGGCGTCATTATCCTGTACCCCGAGTGTCAGTGTCATTATCCTGTACCCCGAGTGTCGTCGTCTCATTGTCCTTGACCCCAACCATCACTGCTCAGACCCCTCGGGTGTTCTGTCACCCATACACGTGGCAGTGTCATTAGCTGCTCTCACACACGGGTGCCCTGGGCGTCCCCGGCCCGGCCTTTGGTCTGCCGCTCCCTGTGTAAGGCGTCACTGTGCCACAGGTGTGGCCGCTCCTTTTCTCTTCTTGGTATTTGATGTTCTGCCCTCCATGACGTCTCTCTGATGGGTGACCCTGTGCCCTCCACTCATCCTCTTCTATAAGATGTCACCTATCTCACACAAGGAAATGAAACTACATCATGGGAATTTCTGAGCCCGAGTTCATGAGTGACAGAAGCCACAAGACAGACAAGTAGTGTGACCGGTTCTACCGCCGACGAGGGAGGAGATGAACCCGTATTCAGGTCTATACATAGTGACAACAATGTGAGGACGGCAACACCTGCAGATGATGGAAGCACAAGAGCCGCAGAGGACTACTACTCCTCTCAGGAGCTGCTTAGAGGATTCTTGTAGACAGTGGTGTGACTAGAACTGACTGGGCCCCACAACAAACATTTAATGGGGCCCTCCCTCCATCCCCCTTATGCAGACCTCAGTGTCACGGACGTTCCCGTGGCTGGTGCCAGGAAATCAGTGAGACTGGCATCACGTGGGTTAAATTGACAAGTTCCTTGTGGATCTTTTCGTGTCTGTGTTTTGGTGGATACCGCGCCCCTTGCTTCAGGTGTTGCTTCTTGGTAATTTGCCTTCCCCTTAAGTAGCCACTTCTCCAAATTGGACTTAAGGGCGGCATATAATCTGGTTAGAGATTGTGGCGAAACCAACCTCGCCACTGGGTTTTGGAGGGGACAGATTGCCAGCCTCTTGCCCCAGGATTATGGGCCCTCTCATCAGCCCACGCTAAACTTAAACCCCATGGCGATTTGACTGTGTTTGTGGCATCTGAGCGCTGTTTGGATATATTGAGCGCTCAGATCCAAGCCATCTGGGGATATGTTAGATGTCTGTGTCCTGTAAAGGGTGGGACATTGTGTATTGAATAGTGATGTCTGTCCTATTGTCCCCACGTGTGTATTGGCGATTTCCCTTTGTCCTGAGAGATAATTGAATGAGTCCTCGATTGTCTCCAGGACAGAAGACATTGTGTATTCTCCTGCCTGTGATGATTACATTAACCTGTGTAGGGTGATTGTATCACAGGCAGAGGGGAGGGATATGCTGGGGGTGTCTGTATTGTCCCATTGTGTGTGATTGGCTGCTGTATCCCCTGTGTCGCAGTCTTCCTTCTGGTCCCCTAGGAGAGTGTCCACCAGGTGGGAGACCTGCATAAATACCGGGCAGGTAGCCCTCAATAAAGAGAGAATTCCTGTTTAACCATTAATACGGAGCCTCGTCTCGTACTTGGGGGGAATTGCTTCTTCAGAACGTTCTCTTGCCTGTTCCAGGAGAGGAGGACTTCGTATGGTTCCAGTTCGGTGGATTCCAGCGGTTGTGGGTTGCTGTGCTCTTCGCCAGGGGAATCGCCCGAACGGTATTAACCCTCACTATACCGGGTTATACCGTAACAGAGATAAAGGAAGGGGATGAATGGAAGACGGCTTTTAATACTCCAGAGGGGCACTTTGAGAACCTCGTCATACCCTTCGGGTTGACCAATGCTCCTGCGGTTTTCCAACAGTTTGTGAATGACATCTTTCATCACCTTGTGGGGAGGTTTGTAGTTGTGTATATAGATGACATTCTTATTTATTCTCCAGACGTGGAGACACATCAGGATCACGTTAGACGGGTGTTACAGATCCTTAGGGATAATAAATTGTTCGCTAGTAGAGAAGTGTGTTTTTGCAGTACACGAGGTGCAGTTTTTGGGCTACCTGCTGTCATCTACAGGTTTTTGAATCGATCCTGAGAAAGTCTGTGCGGTATTGGACTGGGATGGACCCGAAAATCTGAAGGCTCTTATGCTGTTTTTAGGGTTCACCAACTATTACAGAAAATGTATTAAGAATTATTTGACAATACTAGTAAAACCCTTAACAGACATGACTATGAAAGGGACGGATGTCTCAGTGTGGTCCGATTCGCCGTTGCAAGCTGCGATTAAGGAATGCTTCTCTTCTGCCCCAATATTGGTGCAGCCGGATGTATCACAGCCTTTCATTGTGGAAGTGGACGCGTCCGAGGAGGGCATAGGAGCAGTTTTATCGCAGGGCCCGTCACCTGGTAAATGGCGACCATGTGCATTTTTCTCAAAAAAACTATCCGACGTGGGTAACAGAGAGAGTTTCTGGACATTAGGTTGGCTTTCGAGGAGTGGGGTCATTGGTTGGAAGGGGTTATTCATCCGATCACGGTGTTCACAGATCACAAAAATCTGGCCTACCTGGAGTCGGCTAAGCAACTGAACCTGAGGCAGACCAGGTGGTCTTTGTTATTCACCAGATTAAATTTCACTGTCACCCATCGTCCTGGGGTTAAGCACGTCACGGCAGATGCCTTGTCACTTAGTTTTCCTGGAGGTGGTGATTTTGAAAATCTGAGTCCTATACTGTCGGGAGGGGTGGTGATATCCGCTCTATACCCTGACCTAGAGGTGAAGGTGTTAGAGGCCCAGGGAGACGCACCGGACTCGTGCCCCTCTGGGAAAGTGGTTTGTGCCACCAGAATTGCTTCATAAGGTGTTTGAGGAACATCACTGTACGGTTCTTACGGGACTCCCTGGGAGGAGATCCACTGCCGACCTCTCGTAGATTCTGGTGGCCGGGGTTGTGAAATTGTGTTGAGGACCATGTGTCAGCCTGTAGTACCTGTGCACGTGCTAAGGTGACACATACTCGGCCTTCCGTATCTCTACTTCCGTTGCCCATCCCGTCCAGACCATGGACTCACTTATCCATGGATTTTATCACTGATCTACCTAATTCTTCAGGAAAGACAGTGATTCTGGTGGTAGTTAATCACTTTAGTAAAATGGCGCACTTTATAGCATTGCCCGGCCTACCTAATGCTAAAACACTTTGTAACGGATCGACGGGCACCCCGACTGGGTACCTCCGTTAAAGGATGCTCCTAGCGTTTCCTGAGGACTCCAAGCACTCTAGCAGACACCTCAATCACCGAACCTGAGAAGCATACGAATCCTCTCAAGCCTCTGAATGCTGTAGACAGTTGAATAGGAACCATACGAATAGGTTTGCACTCCTAGCAGTCAGACTGGAACAGCATCCAATAAATCCTCCCCCAATAATGAGACGACACTTCACTTTGAGGGTTAAACAGGAATTCCTTCTTTTATTGAGGGCTACCTGCCCGGTATTTATCCAGGTCTCCCACCTGGTGGACACTCCCCTAGGGGACCAGAAGGAAGACTGCGACACGGGATACAGCAGCCAATCACACACAATGGGACAATACAAACACCCCCAGCATATCCCTCCCCTCTGCCTGTGATACAATTACCCTACACAGGTTAATGTAATTATCACAGGCCGGAGAATACACAATGTCTTCTGTCCTGGAGACAATTGAGGAGTCATTCAATTATCTCTCAGGACAAAGGGAAATCGCCAATACACATGTGGGGACAATAGGACAGACATCACTATTCAATATACAATGTCCCACCCTTTACAGTACACAGACATTTAACATATCCCCAGATGGCTTGGATCTGAGCGCTCAATATATCCAGGGATAGAGGCAGACTCCATTGAGCACATGGTTGCAAAAGGACATAAAATTACCCAAGGTTACAATTACTACATAAAACATATACATGCAACATATCCCCAGATAGCTTAGGTCTGAGCGCACATTATTGAATGGCGCTCGGACCACACATATCCAGTTCAATTGCCATGGAGCTAAAGTCTTTCCCATAGTCTTTCATTATACGAATGGGCTCCATAGCAGAGCTATCTGGGGTATCACCGCTCAAACAGGACAAGCATACATGGGGCCATAGTCGCAGGGCAGGAGGCGAGCAAGCAGTCCCTTCCAGGAAACTGGGGCAGACTCTGGTACAGGGTCCAGTCTGCTACACACTTACACAGGTGTTTGTTGACAACATTGTGAAACTCCATGGCATTCCCTCTGACGTGGTCTCGGATCGTGGCACTCAGTATGTTTCCAGGTTCTGGAAGGCGTTCTGTACTAGACTGGGGGTACCACTGTCCTTTTCTTCTTACTTGAGATGCTTTGTCTCTGAGAACCAGAAGGAGTGGTCTCCGTTTTTGTCTGTGGCAGAGTTTGCCATAAACAATCGTAGACAGGAGTCCACTGATAAGTCAACGTTTTTTGGGGCCTATGGGTTTCAGCCGCTGTTTGGCACATTTTCTGGTTCTGATACTTCCAGTATCCCTGAGGAGGAACGTTTTTCGTCATCATTGTCTTCTATATGGCGGAAAATTCAAGTATAAACGTGTGGCTGACCGGAAACATATGAAAGGTCCGGACCTAAGAGCGGGTGATTCTGTGTGGCTGTCCACAAGAAACATCAAGTTGAAGGTTCCTTCCTGGAAGTTGGGTCCAAGGTTTATCGGCCCATATAAGATCACGGACATTATTAATCCTATAGCTTTTCGTCTTTGTTGAAAAAATATGTGGAACCTTTACAGTCATCTTCCTTGCCACCCGCTCCCTTAAGTAGCCGCCTCTCACTCTTAGAGGTGCAGTTAATAGATTTCCCCCTGGACTTCTAGCTAGTTGGTTGTTGGAGCTCTGCTGGGCTTCTGGAGCCACTGTTGTTCTACCTGAAGCTAAGTCTTGTCTTCTCTATTTGTATTTTGTTTGTTCTATTCTGGTCCAGAGAGAGAGAGAGACTCCTATTCATCCATCTAGGGAGGAATAGGTCGTCTCTGATCCTAACCTTATTTCAGGGCCCTATAGGGGGAGCTAGGGCTCAAGGTTTCCAGCATATGGACTTTCCTACAATCAAGGTCTGTTCATATTGATAGGTAGTCAGGGCTCGAAATAGGGTTGTGCTAGGGTGTGACCTGTTCCTTCCCTAGTTTCCTGGCTGTGTTCAGTGTGGTGTTTTCCTCCCACACGGACCGTGACACTCAGGCTGGACCAAAAAACAAAACAAAAAAATACCTCTCTTCTCCTGCGGACACCTCAGCTCTTCGTGGAGCTGTGACCTGATATGGCACAGCATCTGATCATAGTGCACTCCTACACACACTACGTCCTGAAGTTGTGCGCTGCCAGCGCAGGTGCCTGGAGATCAGGGAGTGTTGAGTAATAGCAGTGTGAGGACTAGGAGCACCATACTCACCGCTCCCTGCGATCTGAAAATTAATCCATTTGTCTTCCTCCTGGGCCCCTTCCTGAGTTTGGGCCCCATAGCAGCCACTTCCCCTGCAACCATTGTAGCTACGCTCGTGCTCATAGGGAAGGACAGTAATGGTGGGAGAGATAAAAAAGACGATGGGCTAAAGATAGGAGATCAAATCCAAGAACCATAGAGAAGCCGGAGCAGACCCGAGACTGGCTGACGGATGAACCCAAGGTGTAGGGTGGAATTCCCAGCCGGTGGTAGACGTATCTAGAACATAACGTGTCCATCACCATCTTATCTTTGTTGGTTTGGTCTTGGGTTGTCATTGGACAGGCTGAGATTTTGGAGACTGAACTCCGGCAGATCATGGAATCAAATCACACTGAGAAAACCACTTCGCTGTGAAGAAAAACTTTATTTATACAGGAAGATCCCCCCGGGATGTGTATATATATGTATAAAGTGCAGTCCTACAGCTCTACATATGGGGGGTACATCCTACAGCTCTACATCTGGGTACATCCTACAGCTCTACATCTGGGTACATCCTACAGCTCTACATATGGGGGGTACATCCTACAGCTCTACATCTGAGGGTACATCCTACAGCTCTACATCTGAGGGTACATCCTACAGCTCTACATCTGAGGGTACATCCTACAGCTCTACATCTGAGGGTACATCCTACAGCTCTACATCTGAGGGTACATCCTACAGCTCTACATCTGAGAGTACATCCTACAGCTCTACATCTGGGTACATCCTACAGCTCTACATCTGAGGGTACATCCTACAGCTCTACATCTGAGGGTACATCCTACAGCTCTATACCTGAGGGTACATCTTACAGCTCTATACCTGAGGGTACATCCTACAGCTCTACATCTGAGGATACATCCTACAGCTCTATACCTGAGGGTACATCTTACAGCTCTACATCTGAGGGTACATCCTACAGCTCTACATTTGGGGGTACATCCTACAGCTCTACATATGAGGGTACATCCTATAGCTCTATACCTGAGGGTACATCCTACAGCTCTACACCTGAGGGTACATCCTACAGCTCTACATCTGAGAGTACATCCTACAGCTCTACATCTGAGGGTACATCCTACAGCTCTACATCTGAGGGTACATCCTACAGCTCTACATCTGAGGGTACATCCTACAGCTCTACATCTGAGGGTACATCCTACAGCTCTACATCTGAGGGTACATCCTACAGCTCTACACCTGAGGTACATCCTACAGCTCTACATCTGAGGGTACATCCTACAGCTCTACATCTGAGGGTACATCCTACAGCTCTACATCTGAGGGTACATCCTACAGCTCTACATCTGAGGGTACATCCTACAGCTCTACATCTGAGGGTACATCCTACAGCTCTACATCTGAGGGTACATCCTACAGCTCTACATCTGAGGGTACATCCTACATCTCTACATCTGAGGGTACATCCTACAGCTCTACATCTGAGGGTACATCCTACAGCTCTACATCTGAGGGTACATCCTACAGCTCTACATATGGGTGGGGGGTACATGCTACAGATCTACATCTGTGGGTACATCCTACACCTCTACATATGAGGGTACATCCTACAGCTCTACATCTGAGGGTACATCCTACAGCTCTACATCTGAGGGTACATCCTACAGCTCTACATCTGAGGGTACATCCTACAGCTCTACATCTGAGGGTACATCCTACAGCTCTACATCTGAGGGTACATCCTACAGCTCTACATCTGAGGGTACATCCTACAGCTCTACATCTGAGGGTACATCCTACAGCTCTACATATGGGGGTACATCCTACAGCTCTACATATGGGGGTACATCCTACAGCTCTACATATGGGGGATACATCCTACAGCTCTACATCTGGGGGTACATCCTACAGCTCTACATATGAGGGGTACATCCTACAGCTCTACATCTGGGGGATACATTCTACAGCTCTACATATGAGGGGTACATCCTACAGCTCTACATATGAGGGTACATCCTACAGCTCTACATATGAGGAGTACATCCTACAGCTCTACATATGGGGGTACATCCTACAGTCTCTACATATGAGGGGTTACATCCTACAGCTCTACATATGGGGGATACATCCTACAGCTCTACATCTGAGGGTACATCCTACAGCTCTACATATGGGGGTACATCCTACAGCTCTACATATGGGGGTACAGCCTACAGCTCTACATATGGGGGGTACATCCTACATCTCTACATATGGGGGGGGGGGGGGGGTTACATCCTACAGCTCTACACATGAGGGTACATCCTACAGCTCTACATATGAGGGGTACATCCTACAGCTCTACATATGGGGGATACATCCTACAGCTCTACATATGAGGGTTACATCCTACAGCTCTACATATGGGGGGTACATCCTACAGCTCTACATATGGGGGGATACATCCTACAGCTCTACATATGGGGGTACGTCCTACAGCTCTACATATGGGGGTACATCCTACGGCTCTACATATGGGGGTACATCCTACGGCTTGTGCATGGACATCATGGGGACAGACGTGGTGTGGGCCGTCATGAAGGTGACCGGCTGCTTGCGTTGCTTGATCTCACGAGCCATCTGGCACCAGGAGCAGGACATGCACCAGCAGACCGTGCAGCAGTCACTGCAGATGGAGCCCTGTGTGGAGAGGAGAAGTCACTGGTCACCCTGCGTCCTCAATGCCGGGGGCACCGCTCCCCCAGTACTTACTGTACAGTACACTCTGCCCTCAGACCAGGCAGGCTGGGTAGCCACCTGGTGCCGAAGGGTCACATGACTTAAAGGGGTCCTCCCACTCCAGGGAGTGCAACCCGGCTCATACTAATGCGTTGTGATTCTCCATGTCGCCTCCTTTGCTGAATTCATTTTTCCATCACATTATACTCGGCTCGTTTCCATGGTTACGACTAGAGATGAGCGAATTTCTGGTCTTCGTTTACTGGTAAAAGGTGAATTGCGTTATTGATGCTGTTACCCCGGACCATAATGCAATTCTATGACGGAATGCCTTCAGAGGGATTCCGTTATTCATTCCGTCATAATAGAAGTCTACGGTCTGTATAATGGATCCGTCCCGTTTCCGTTATGCAGGGGAGTCCGCTCCTGATCCTGAGTCCTCCCCTGCATAACGGAAATTGGACGGATCCGTTTTGCAGCCCATAGACTTCTATTATGACGGAATGAATAACGGAATCCCTCTAAAGGCATTCCGTCATAGAATTGCGTTATGGTCCGTGGTAACGGAATCCATAACGCAATTCACCTTTCACCAGTAAACGAAGCGTGAACGAATTTCATGAAATTCGCTTGTGACGAGACCAATCTCGCCACATTGCATTGGAGAAACCTGGTTGCTCGCCTGCTGCCTTTGGACTATGGCCCCCTGTTAAAAGACATCTTTTTTTACCTGCAGAAAAGCTTCATTCGTGCTTTTCTGCCTGGGGTTCGGTAGTTTTGGTTGAATGTGTTATACCCCAGATAGGAATCCCATGGAGCCCATTCGTATGAAACTGACTGTAAAGACTTTGGCTCCATGGCGATTAAACTGTATTCGTGTGGTCTGAGCGCCATTCACTTAATAATGTGCGCTCAGACCTGAGCTGTCTGGGGATATGTTAAATGTATAGTTTTAATGTAATGTGTCTTACCTGGTGTATTTTATCAGTAATGCTTGTTCTGTGTCCCCATGTGCATAATGGAGTGCTATTTTGGTATCCAGTTCGGGAGTTTGGTGTTCTGCAGTAGCTGTGCCTATATCTCTGTAAAGGGGGCCGATCGCCTAAACGGTTTTTACCCCTTGTCTGCAGCAGCGGTCCGTTACAATTGGTGGCGAGCAGCGGGATCGTTCCTACAGCCAGAAGGACAGCTACAGGAGACACCATTTCCTTGGATTTACAAGTGGGGGCAACGCATGTCCCAGTACAGCGACCCTAAAAGCACCAGAATGGAACCAGCAGTGTCATACGAGGAGGAGGACCTGGATGGCCGGGATGCATTAAGGAAAGGCATCTGGTACCAGGCCCTGGACAATGTACAATACCAGCGGGGTGAGAGTCTCCCAGTGAAGAGCAGCGGTGGCAGAAGCAAGTGGCCCTGCGGATGCCCTTTCTGGGAGAGCAGCCCCTGGATGAATGGGTGAAGGAACTAGAGCACCGGGTATGGCAGGAGCTATGGCTGGAGGATGCCTACCAGGCGCTCTGGTGGTATATGGCACAGTATATACCCTGGACAGCCGAGCATGACAAGCCAGAGGGAGAGGAGTTTAATGGTTCTGGCTTGTTATGGGAGTCCTTTGCAGAGCCTGACTTCGGGAGTCCTGCGCAGAACAGACTTCAGGACATTTTCTACGAGAGGGAGGCTAGGCATGACGGGGATGACCCCCATGAGGTAGAGCAAGACCTGGCTCACCTAGCAACCCTGGAGTGGGAACTGGAGCAGGACTACCGAGATCTCTTCCACTCCATTGGGAAGGCTCAGCAGGACAGCAAGGTGACAGATCCAGTTCCAGACCCATTCCGCTGGGAAGATATTATTGAAATTTACTGGGAGGAACCCCAGGCGGCAGGTGGAGATGGGACCGAGGTCTCTCCACCGGTATTGCAGGGAATTGGGAGCCTGAGCTCCATTCCCCAGCGGGAGATATTGCAGGGAATTGGGAGCCTGAGCTCCATTCCCCAGCGGGAGATATTGCAGGGAATTGGGAGCCTGAGCTCCATTCCCCAGCGGGAGATATTACAGGGAATTGGGAGCCTGAGCTCCATTCCCCAGCGGCAGGCTGAGCTACAGGGGGCAGAGGTAGTTGTTCCTGCCCCACAGCAGCAGCAAGATTTTTCGGGAATTGAGAGCCCGGTCTCCATTCCCCAGTGGCAGTATTATTTGTTGGGAATTGGGAGCCCGGTCTCCATTCCCCAGTGGCAGTATTATTTGTTGGGAATTGGGAGCCCGGTCTCCAGTCCCCAGCGGCAGAGTAACCAGCAGGGAATAGAGAGCCCAGTCTCCTTTCTCCAGCAGCAGGACTCTGTATTGGGAGGAGAGACAGTCGGTCTCCCTCCACTGAGGAGGAAGGTATGTATGGGAGAGGAGCTTACTACCACCTCTCCCCAGCGGCGGATCATTAATGGGCAGGGAATAGAGAGCTCAGTCTCCTTTCCCCAGCAGCAGAGCTGTGTAACCAAAGGGGAGACAGTCGGTCTCCAGCAGCAGAGCTGTGTAACCAAAGGGGAGACAGTCGGTCTCCAGCAGCAGGACTGTATATCTAAAGGGGAGACAGTCGGTCTCCCCTCCAACAACCAGGCTTCAACCAGGCTACCCTCCCAGTAGCGCTGGCAACAGGGCAGAGTGACGCGGGTCTCTGCCCATGCAGCACCCCACCAAGTCAGCGCACTCGCACTCCAGCACAGCCGTGGTGAGGCACCTGGACATGGACAAGCTTCTCCTCTACCCAGTTGCAGTAACTATTTATTGTGGGTGGGCTGTGCTGTTGATTGTGTTTTGTGGGTGGGCTGCTGGACTAACAAGGGCACTGACCGGCAGGAGGTCAGATACCCTGTTAGTCTGTTTGGAAAAGGGGAGAGATGTGACGAGACCAATCTCGCCACATTGCATTGGAGAAACCTGGTTGCTCGCCTGCTGCCTTTGGACTATGGCCCCCTGTTAAAAGACATCTTTTACCTGCAGAAAAGCTTAATTCGTGCTTTTCTGCCTGGGGTTCGGTAGTTTTGGTTGAATGTGTTATACCCCAGATAGGAATCCCATGGAGCCCATTCGTATGAAACTGACTGTAAAGACTTTGGCTCCATGGCGATTAAACTGTATTCGTGTGGTCTGAGCGCCATTCACTTAATAATGTGCGCTCAGACCTGAGCTATCTGGGGATATGTTAAATGTATAGTTTTAATGTAATGTGTCTTACCTGGTGTATTTTATCAGTAATGCTTGTTCTGTGTCCCCATGTGCATAATGGAGTCTTGTCTCTGAAATGTCTGTGTGTATTGTAAAGGGTGGGACATTGTGTATTGAATAGTGATGTCTGTCCTATTGTCCCCACATGTGTATTGGCGATTTCCTTTGTCCTGAGAGATAATTGAATGACTCCTCAATTGTCTCCAGGACAGAAGACATTAGTGTATTCGTCTGCCTGTGATGATTGCATTACCCATGTAGGGTGATGGTATCACAGGCAGAGGGGAGGGATATGCTGGGGGTGTCTGTATTGTCCCAATGTGTGTGATTGGCTGCTGTATCCCGTGTCGCAGTCTTCCTTCTGGTCCTCTAGGGAGTGTCCACCAGGTGGGAGATCTGGATAAATACCAGGCAGGTAGCCCTTAATAAATGAGAGAATTCCTGTTTACCCTCAATACGGAGCCTCGTCTCGTTCTTGGGGGGATTCACTGTATGCTGTTAGAGACTGATTGCCAGGAGTGTAAGCTGATTGTCTGCTTTTCCTGTTCGTCTGCTAGCAGCTATTTGGGAGGTTCCAGTACGGGAGTTGGAGTGCTATTTTGTATCCAGTTCGGGAGTTTGGTGTTCTGCAGTAGCTGTGCCTATATCTCTGTAAAGGGGGCCGATCGCCTAAACGGTTTTTACCCCTTGTCTGCAGCAGCGGTCCGTTACATCGCTCATCTCCAGTTACGACCACCTTGTAATCCATCAGTGGTGGACGTGCTTCCACAATATAGAAGAAAGAGCCGTCCTATGTGCGCTCCCACCGGACTTTTGCCTATAGAGCGCAAGCACGTCCACCACTGATGGATTACAGGTGGTCGTAACCATGGAAACAAGCCGTGTTAGGGGCTCATTCAGATGACCGTATGGTTGAGTCCACAATTTTGCAGAACGGGTGCGGGTCCATTCATTTCAATGGGGCACAAAAGATGCAGATAGCGAGTCCGCGGACAAAAATAGTCATGTCCGTCATAGTGCCGGCCATGTGCGCGCCACAAAGCGCTACAGCCGTCTGAATGAGCCCTTAATGTGACGAATCCAGCCAGCGAAGGACGCAATATGGAGAATCACAAGACCTGCTGAGGGGAGAGGACCCCTTTAATGGTCACAGTAAATGTGCCCAACCCCCAACCAGGACACGCGGATACATACCGGGATCTTATAGCGCTCTCGGACGGCCGTCCTCATTGCGAGGGAGATAATGGGGAAGTCAACGCTCATGAGCTCGAGGAGCGGGAGGCACAGGCACTCCCCGAAATCATTCACCGTGCTACACTGGAAG
This sequence comes from Bufotes viridis, assembly GCA_033119425.1. Lineage (NCBI taxonomy): Eukaryota > Metazoa > Chordata > Amphibia > Anura > Bufonidae > Bufotes > Bufotes viridis. The sequence goes on from JAKVIS010000354.1 coordinate 67,080, forward strand.
CAGGGGAAGCACCAGTAGGCAAAGCAGCCTGCAAAGAGGAGGATGACAGGGGTTATACTACATCTACAACACCTCCATCATCCAGTCACCTGCCCAGTCTGCTAATAACAAGGGGCGGGGCTGTGACTACCCCTCAGACAGGATATACAGGCAGGTTGTCAGCAGTGATAGATGTTCCTGTAGTATAAGGTGTGGATCTCATGTCAGATCACATGTCATTATATCAGTGATGTCATCAGCAGGGGGCGCGGCTGTGACTACCCCTCAGACAGGATATACAGGCAGGTTGTCAGCAGTAATAGATGTTCCTGTAGTATAAGGTGTGGATCTCATGTCTGATCACATGTCATTATATCAGTGATGTCATCAGCAGGGGGCGGGGCTGTGACTACCCCTCAGACAGGATATACAGGCAGGTTGTCAGCAGTAATAGATGTTCCTGTAGTATAAGGTGAGGATCTCATGTCTGATCACATGTCATTATATCAGTGATGTCATCAGCGGGGGCGGGGCTGTGACTACCCCTCAGACAGGATATACAGGCAGGTTGTCAGCAGTAATAGATGTTCCTGTAGTATAAGGTGTGGATCTCATGTCTGATCACATGTCATTATATCAGTGATGTCACCAGCAGGGGGCGGGGCTGTGACTACCCCTCAGACAGGATATACAGGCAGGTTGTCAGCAGTAATAGATGTTCCTGTAGTATAAGGGGTGGATCTCATGTCTGATCACATGTCATTATATCAGTGATGTCATCAGCAGGGGGCGGGGCTGTGACTACCCCTCAGACAGGATATACAGGCAGGTTGTCAGCAGTAATAGATGTTCCTGTAGTATAAGGTGTGGATCTCATGTCTGATCACATGTCATTATATCAGTGATGTCATCAGCAGGGGGCGGGGCTGTGACTACCTCTCAGACAGGATATACAGGCAGGTTGTCAGCAGTAATAGATGTTCCTGTAGTATAAGGTGTGGATCTCATGTCTGATCACATGTCATTATATCAGTGATGTCACCAGCAGGGGGCGGGGCTGTGACTACCTCTCAGACAGGATATACAGGCAGGTTGTCAGCAGTAATAGATGTTCCTGTAGTATAAGGTGTGGATCTCATGTCTGATCACATGTCATTATATCAGTGATGTCATCAGCAGGGGGCGGGGCTGACTACCCCTCAGACAGGATATACAGGCAGGTTGTCAGCAGTGATAGATGTTCCTGTAGTATAAGGTGTGGATCTCATGTCAGATCACATGTCATTATATCAGTGATGTCATCAGCAGGGGGCGCGGCTGTGACTACCCCTCAGACAGGATATACAGGCAGGTTGTCAGCAGTAATAGATGTTTGTGACGAGACCAATCTCGCCACATTGCATTGGAGAAACCTGGTTGCTCGCCTGCTGCCTTTGGACTATGGCCCCCTGTTAAAAGACATCTTTTTTACCTGCAGAAAAGCTTAATTCGTGCTTTTCTGCCTGGGGTTCGGTAGTTTTGGTTGAATGTGTTATACCCCAGATAGGAATCCCATGGAGCCCATTCGTATGAAACTGACTGTAAAGACTTTGGCTCCATGGCGATTAAACTGTATTCGTGTGGTCTGAGCGCCATTCACTTAATAATGTGCGCTCAGACCTGAGCTATCTGGGGATATGTTAAATGTATAGTTTTAATGTAATGTGTCTTACCTGGTGTATTTTAACAGTAATGCTTGTTCTGTGTCCCCATGTGCATAATGGAGTCTTGTCTCTGAAATGTCTGTGTGTATTGTAAAGGGTGGGACATTGTGTATTGAATAGTGATGTCTGTCCTATTGTCCCCACATGTGTATTGACGATTTCCCTTTGTCCTGAGAGATAATTGAATGACTCCTCAATTGTCTCCAGGACAGAAGACATTGTGTATTCGTCTGCCTGTGATGATTGCATTACCCATGTAGGGTGATGGTATCACAGGCAGAGGGGAGGGATATGCTGGGGGTGTCTGTATTGTCCCAATGTGTGTGATTGGCTGCTGTATCCCGTGTCGCAGTCTTCCTTCTGGTCCTCTAGGGGAGTGTCCACCAGGTGGGAGACCTGGATAAATACCGGGCAGGTAGCCCTTAATAAATTAGAGAATTCCTGTTTACCATCAATACGGAGCCTCGTCTCGTTCTTGGGGGGATTCACTGTATGCTGTTAGAGACTGATTGCCAGGAGTGTAAGCTGATTGTCTGCTTTTCCTGTTCGTCTGCTAGCAGCTATTTGGGAGGTTCCAGTACGGGAGTTGGAGTGCTATTTTGTATCCAGTTCGGGAGTTTGGTGTTCTGCAGTAGCTGTGCCTATATCTCTGTAAAGGGGGCCGATCGCCTAAACGGTTTTTACCCCTTGTCTGCAGTAACGGTCCGTTACAATGTTCCTGTAGTATAAGGTGTGGATCTCATGTCTGATCACATGTCATTATATCAGTGATGTCATCAGCAGGGGGCGGGGCTGTGACTACCTCTCAGACAGGATATACAGGCAGGTTGTCAGCAGTAATAGATGTTCCTGTAGTATAAGGGGTGGATCTCATGTCTGATCACATGTCATTATATCAGTGATGTCACCAGCAGGGGGCGGGGCTGTGACTACCCCTCAGACAGGATATACAGGCAGGTTGTCAGCAGTAATAGATGTTCCTGTAGTATAAGGGGTGGATCTCATGTCTGATCACATGTCATTATATCAGTGATGTCATCAGCAGGGGCGGGGCTGTGACTACCTCTCAGACAGGATATACAGGCAGGTTGTCAGCAGTAATAGATGTTCCTGTAGTATAAGGTGAGGATCTCATGTCTGATCACATGTCATTATATCAGTGATGTCATCAGCAGGGGGCGGGGCTGTGACTACCTCTCAGACAGGATATACAGGCAGGTTGTCAGCAGTGATAGATGTTCCTGTAGTATAAGGTGTGGATCTCATGTCTGATCACATGTCATTATATCAGTGATGTCATCAGCAGGGGGCGGGGCTGTGACTACCTCTCAGACAGGATATACAGGCAGGTTGTCAGCAGTAATAGATGTTCCTGTAGTATAAGGTGTGGATCTCATGTCTGATTGTCACGTCTGGCACAGGTAACATCATGGCTTATGTTGCTGTATGGGGGAGGGATATACACCGTGTCTGATGTTCCCCTTTAAGCCATCACCTACATATCCCCATGTCGTTACAGCAGTCACAGATTCCTGAGCTCCAGTCATTGGCGTACATGTGAGTGACTGTTGTCACGGTTTGGGCTACCGGCATCGGCTGGACGGTCACGCTCTGCATGGTCTGTAAAGATAGAATAGATAGTTATGAGGCGGGAGCTCAGTGCTGCCCCATCCCGGTAAAGTATGTACATTCATCTGACATGTCTATCATCACAGACCCACCATGTCCTGCTGTGAAATAAACAAGTGCCCCTTCATTCATCACAGAACCTTGGAAGCTCATGTCTGGTTTGCTGTCTATTGGGAGATGTGCGGTCTCTCCTGGATCCCCAGAGATCTCATTCAAGAAGATCCTCTACAGGTGGGAAAGACTCCAGATCAGGCTGTCCCAGGAAGGTCAACTGGAGAACATAAGATGCAGGAAGATGTCTCTAAGAAGCCAGAACTTCATCTGAGACCTACAGGAAGCTCTCACCCCTACTGAGGTCACAAGAGATGACCATTAGAGAGAGGGACGCACATGACATCTCCATGGGAGGTGTCAGAAGGCGACCACCACTGTCCAGGAAGACCATCTCTGGAACATGAGATGTAGGAAGATGTCTCTAAGGAGACAGAACTTAATTCCAGGACCTACAGGAAGCTCTCGCCCCTACTGAGGTCCCAATGCAGGAAGCGACTATTAGACAGAGGGTCAACCATGACATCTACTGTACATAGGGGATGTCAGGAGGAGACCACCACTGTCCAGAAGGATTATCTCTAGAACATAAGATGCTGGAAGATGTTTCTAAGAAGCCAGAACGTCCTCTGATACCTAGAGGAAGTTCTCAGCACTACTGAGGTCACAAGAGATGACCATTAGAGAGAGGGACATGCATGACATCTACCTGGGGGATATCAGGAGGAGATTACCACTGTCCAGAAGGCTCAGCTGGAGAAGACAAGATGCTGGAAGACATCTCCAAGAAGCTGAATATGGGGACGTGGCAGGACGCCGATGGGGAAGGTCACATAGGCTCTGCGCTCCATGCCTCCCTGGCTGAATAAGCACTTACCCCTGCACATTATGGAGAAGAAGAGAGTAGGGAAAGCCTCTAAATCTGGGTCCGAGACCCCGGGGACCCCATACACCCACACACTTGACACCTTCCTGGAACGGGGCGCCAACCACAAGGGATCCAAGATGGCGCCGTCACAACAGACCAGGGAGGAAGATGAAGAGGTACCTCCTCCCTCCTACATGGTGGCGACTAGCCCGTTGGCCCAGAATACAAGGCCGTGCCACCAGCCCTCTCCATCAGAGCCTGTGTGCTCTCCCCCCAGATCCCTGCAGGCCAACCCACCTGCCACCTCACCACATGACGCTTCCGCGGCAGAGGAGATGGATGACAGCGAAACAGCCCTTCAGACCACGCACCAGCCGGCTGCCAGAGGACGCTCTCTCTGGGGAGCTCATGCAGCCATCGCCCTACCAGCTCTACCACTCTCCCCTTGCTGCCACCCGAGGAAAGCTCCCCTACCACTATATCGGCCAGAAAACTGCCTCCTTTTCCACAGAGGCCTGGGAAGCCCACCGCATCTCCAGACGGTCCGATGTGTACTAAATGTGGGCCACCGCCTTCACCAACTGGAAGAAGACCACAATGCCGCTAGAACGGTGATTCGTTCCCTTCAGGCCCAAACACCCACCCATACCCTTAAACTTCGTGATTTACAACGCCACATCGAAGATTTGGATAACAGAGGCCATCGCCATAACATACGGGTCCGAGGAGTACCAGAAACACGAGGGGAAGAAGATGTCCTTGCCACTCTTACCTCATTTTTCAACACTATCTTAAATCGTCTCTTAGCTCAACCTATCCTGATGGACCGCGCTCACAGAGCCCTTCGACAGAAGTCCCTGGACGGGGCCCCAAGGGACATCATATGCTACGTGAATGATTTACGCTTGAAAGAGGAGATTATGGCTAAAGCAGGTTCAGGCCCACGTATGGACTATCAGGGAGCCCCCTATATCAGGACTTATCTTGGATCATTCTCCAAAAGAGGAGCGCACTGAAACCCCTGCCGGACCTCCTCCGCAAAAAAGAAATACAGATGGGGCTTTCCCTTTAGTCTGTCAGTCCGCAAGAACGAGAACTTAATAGTTCTGAAAATCCCTGAGGACATTTTGGACTTTTTCTCCCGCCTGACTATTACTCCTCCATCTCCACCCGATTGGGAGCTGCCCGTCCAACTACCTCCGATCTCGCTGACCTGGCACACCGCGGGTCCCCGTAAGAGACGCCTGCGACCATCTACGCTGATGAGAGATCTGCCTGTTAGCAAGCAGTCGGACTTTAAATTGACCAAGTTCAAGGCGGTTTTCTCCGCATCCCTTTACTCCTTCTCTAACTCTTCCGTCCACCATGTTAATTGAAGAGGGGTAGTCCGTTATGTTCGCTTTGCTGTGTGGCGTCCTGGGAGGAGGGACGTGGGCTGGTTGCTCATATGACCTCGGCTTCTCTCCCCACAGGAGTCCTTCCGCCTCTGCTCAGCCACCTTGGTCTGGCTGTGAGTGCCGAGGGACTCCTCAGACTTGGCTATGGTCACTCCTGTGCCTTACAGATTGATGGTTCTGTTTAGTTCACAATGTACGTGATGGTCCACCACACCACCTTCTTTGCTCTTCTTTCCACGGACTGTACTGTGTGCCGTACTTCCCTTTATACGGGTGTCGAGGGGTTTTGCTAGGAGGGGCAGCTTGGCGCTCTCTAAGGGTGGGCCATAACAATCGACGGTCTTCTCCCTTTCTCAGCTATGGCTAAGATTATGTCTCTAAATGTTGAGGGCCTCAACTCCAATATGAAAAGGCGCACCACCCGACTGGAACTCCGCAGAGGTAATGCTGACATTGTGTTTCTACGGGAGACTCATCTGACCTCCTAGCACTGGTTCCCTAGAGCCTATGCAGCTCCGGACCAGCTCACAATCAGCAGGAGTAGTGATTTTGATATCCCGATCCTGCCCATTTCAGGTGGACAAGGTGGACGCAGATCCCATGAGTCGTTACCTCCTTTTGCAAGGTACCCTGTACGGTCTGCGCCCCAAACTCTGGTCAGCTCGCCTTCCGCTCGTCTTTGTTCACCCCCCTTTCCTCTACTAGAGGGGGAATCCAGCTAATAGGGGGGGTTTCAATGTCCCATTTTTAGAAAATCTTGATAGGCTCTCTATCGCACTCCCTCTTTGACCTCTGGAGGGTGGACAACCCTTCCTCACGTCAATACACTTTCTACTCCCTCCACATTAGACACATTCCAGGACTGATTATTTCCTGGGAAACCTACTGTCTTGGGATCAGCCTCCATAGATGCGATCACTTGGTCAGATCACGCACCCATATTCCTTGGACTGATCCTCTCATCTGCCCCCCCCCCCCATTGGCGGTTGAACGATACCCTGCTGACTAATCCCACGTCCTGCGCCGAATTACGGACGTCCCTCGCCCATTACTTTGCTGAAAATAAGCCTACTGCGCCCTCTCGGTCTATCTAGTGGGAAGCCCATAAGCCGGTGCTTCGTGGTACTTGCATCTCTCTCTCCTCGCACCTAAAAAAAGATAGGGAAGCCCAATATAGGGAATGCCTACGCTCCTTGTGAGTGGCAGAGAGGGAATTGGCCTCCAGACCGTCTAAACGATTACTGCGACGAATCATAGTGCTGCGATCCAAGCTTAAAACACTGACCCTTTCCACGACTGAAAAACTGAAGGAGACAGCACTACTTCACATATAGCAACAAACCTCATACCCTCTTAGCTCGACAGCGGAAGGATCGCGCAGCCGAGTCCACCCCCCAGGCAATCAGGGACCAGCACGGTACCCTCCAATACCACCCCAAGGCGATTGCCGATTTGTTCCACACTTATTACTCGGCTCTATACTCTCCCCTCTTCCCTGCCTAAAAAAGAGGAACAAGTTCCTGAAGGAGTTCTTGGCGGTCGCCTACCCTCTCTGTCCGAGGCCTTAGCTGAATCAGACCATTACGGTGGAGGAAGTTGGGGACATCTTCTCTGAGTTGCCTAATGGTAAATCGCCTGGCCCAGATGCGCTAATAAATATTTCAAAACCTTTGAGGACTTACTGACCACGCACATGGTTGATCTGTTTAATGGATTTTTAGCGGGTGAAAAGATCCCCGACACCATGTTAAATTCGCACATAACTGTTATTCCCAAACCGGGCAATGACCCGGCGGATCCCCAATTCCCTAAACATGAGCCCAGACTTCATGAAGGGTAGAACAGGACACTCTAATGACAGCCGGCACTCACAATTTATACAATTCGACAGGCCAGGGGCACACCCCCTCTGCCTGGGATACAGTTAACTCAGACAATGCACTAACTTAATATACATACACAGTTCTGGTGGTCTAACATTATAACGCAATCAAACAGACCCACCCCCCCTCCCCAGTGTCTTAATGAAAGAATAGGAAGAGAGGAGACACATGTGATGGGATTATCTCCTGAGTGTATCATGGGGTGATCTGCTCCTCTACCCCGGAGTCAGCTACTTAATCCCATCACTAGCACAACAGAACAAAGGGACAAATGAACCAACACCTTTCCTGGGAGCCTCAGTGCAGAGTTAACCCTTCATGTATAGCTGGGGTCACCCCTGCACTTTCAATGGACAACAGGAACGATAAGGCCTATAAAGTCCACACATAAATCAGGGCTCACTGTTCCTTGTAACCCCCAAGAGGTCTGAGGGGGTCTCCATGGTTCTGGGTCCATAGTCCGTAGGAAGGAGGCTAGCCCTCAGTCTTCTCCAGAAGCCCCAGTGACGGTTCAGTCCGTCACACTGCCACCATCATTATAGTCGTGGACTGAAGTTCTCTTTCTGTAAATTTGTAGCTATTGACCCATGTTTGTTGCATTGATATTTGATGCCTGTAGTACTCGTATTCGATTTTGACTAACTACCTGTAATTTGTCTTTGAAAAACTAAAACATTCATAAAATGTAATAAAATCTAAGTTGGAAAAAAAAACAAGAAGCTGAAGACTTCATCCCTGAACCTACAGGAAGCTCTCACCCCTACTGAGGTCACAGTGCGGGGGGCGACCATGAGAGAGCGGCTGAAGACACGACATCTACATGGGGCATGTCAGGAGCAGACACACACTTTTCAGGAAGATTCTCCAGAACATAAGATACTAGAAGACATCTCTAAGAAGCCCAGGACCTACAGGAAGCTCTCACCCCTACTGAGGTCACAGTGCAGAAGACGGGCAGACATGACATCAACACGAGGGGGAAGCCAGAAGGAGAGACCACTCATTTTCTGAGGATGATCTTCCTGGACAGATGTCTTCTCTAGGAAGCCAGAACTTTATCTCGAAATCTACAGGAATCTCTAAGCATTACAGAGGACACAGTGCAGGAGGTGACCATATTATACAGGAGGTGACCATTAGACAGAGGAGCATAAATGACATCACTGCCCTCCAGATATCAGTTATATTATACAGGAGGTGACCATTAGACAGAGGAGCATAAATGACATCACTGCCCTCCAGATATCAGTTATATTATACAGGAGGTGACATCACCGCTCTCCAGATATCAGTTATATTATACAGGAGGTGACATCACCGCTCTCCAGATATCAGTTATATTATACAGGAGGTGACATCACCGCTCTCCAGATATCAGTTATATTATACAGGAGGTGACATCACCGCTCTCCAGATATCAGTTATATTACACAGGAGGTGACATCACCGCTCTCCAGATATCAGTTATATTATACAGGAGGTGACATCACCGCTCTCCAGATATCAGGTATATTATACAGGAGGTGACATCACCGCTCTCCAGATATCAGTTATATTATACAGGAGGTGACATCACCGCTCTCCAGATATCAGTTATATTATACAGGAGGTGACATCACCGCTCTCAGATATCAGTTATATTATACAGGAGGTGACATCACCGCTCCCCAGATATCAGTTATATTATACAGGAGGTGACATCACCGCTCTCCAGATATCAGTTATATTATACAGGAGGTGACATCACCGCTCTCCAGATATCAGTTATATTATACAGGAGGTGACATCACCGCTCTCCAGATATCAGTTATATTATACAGGAGGTGACATCACCGCTCTCCAGATATCAGGTATATTATACAGGAGGTGACATCACCGCTCTCCAGATATCAGTTATATTATACAGGAGGTGACATCACCGCTCTCCAGATATCAGTTATATTATACAGGAGGTGACATCACCGCTCTCCAGATATCAGTTATATTATACAGGAGGTGACATCACCGCTCCCCAGATATCAGTTATATTATACAGGAGGTGACATCACCGCTCTCCAGATATCAGTTATATTATACAGGAGGTGACATCACCGCTCTCCAGATATCAGTTATATTATACAGGAGGTGACATCACCGCTCTGCAGATATCAGTTATATTATACAGGAGGTGACATCACCGCTCTCCAGATATCAGTTATATCATACAGGAGGTGACATCACCGCTCCCCAGATATCAGTTATATTATACATGAGGTGACATCACCGCCCTCCAGATATCAGTTATATTATACAGGAGGTGACATCACCGCTCTCCAGATATCCGTTATATTATACAGGAGGTGACATCACCAATCTCCAGATATCAGTTATATTATACAGGAGGTGACATCACCGCTCTCCAGATATCCGTTATATTATACAGGAGGTGACATCACCGCTCTCCAGATATCCGTTATATTATACAGGAGGTGACATCACCGCTCTCCAGATATCAGTTATATTATACAGGAGGTGACATCACCGCTCTCCAGATATCAGTTATATTATACAGGAGGTGACATCACCGCTCTGCAGATATCAGTTATATTATACAGGAGGTGACATCACCGCTCTCCAGATATCAGCTATATTATACAGGAGGTGACATCACCGCCCTCCAGATATCAGTTATATTATACAGGAGGTGACATCACCGCTCTCAAGATATCAGTTATATTATACAGGAGATGAGATCACCGCCCTCCAGATAGCAGTTATATCATACATGAGGTGACATCACCGCTCTCCAGATATCAGTTATATTATACAGGAGGTGACATCACCGCTCTGCAGATATCAGTTATATTATACAGGAGGTGACATCACCGCTCTCCAGATAGCAGTTATATCATACATGAGGTGACATCACCGCTCTCCAGATATCAGTTATATTATACAGGAGGTGACATCACCGCTCTCCAGATATCAGTTATATTATACAGGAGGTGACATCACCGCTCTCCAGATATCAGTTATATTATACAGGAGGTGACATCACCGCTCTCCAGATATCAGTTATATTATACAGGAGGTGACATCACCGCTCTCCAGATATCAGTTATATTATACAGGAGGTGACATCACCGCTCTCCGGATATCAGTTATATTATACAGGAGGTGACATCACCGCTCTCCAGATATCAGTTATATTATACAGGAGGTGACATCACCGCCCTCCAGATATCAGTTATATTATACAGGAGGTGACATCACCGCTCTCCAGATATCAGATATATTATACAGGAGGTGACATCACCGCTCTCCAGATATCAGTTATATTATACAGAAGGTGACATCACCGCTCTCCAGATATCAGTTATATTATACAGGAGGTGACATCACCGCTCTCCAGATATCAGGTATATTATACAGGAGGTGACATCACCGCTCTCCAGATATCAGTTATATTATACAGGAGGTGACATCACCGCTCTCCAGATATCAGTTATATTATACAGGAGGTGACATCACCGCTCTCTAGATATTAGTACATTATACAGGAGGTGACATCACCGCTCTCCAGATATCAGTTATATTATACAGGAGGTGACATCACCGCTCTCCAGATATCAGTTATATTATACAGGAGGTGACATCACCGCTCTCCAGATATCAGTTATATTATACAGGAGGTGACATCACCGCTCTCCAGATATCAGTTATATTATACAGGAGGTGACATCACCGCTCTGCAGATATCAGTTATATTATACAGGAGGTGACATCACCGCTCTCCAGATATCAGTTATATTATACAGGAGGTGACATCACCGCTCTCCAGATATCAGTTATATTATACAGGAGGTGACATCACCGCTCCCCAGATATCAGTTATATTATACAGAAGGTGACATCACCGCTCTCCAGATATCAGTTATATTATACAGGAGGTGACATCACCGCTCTCTAGATATCAGTTATATTATACAGGAGGTGACATCACCGCTCTCCAGATATCAGTTATATTATACAGGAGGTGACATCACCGCTCTCCAGATATCAGTTATATTATACAGGAGGTGACATCACCGCTCTCCAGATATCAGTTATATTATACAGGAGGTGACATCACCGCTCTCCAGATATCAGTTATATTATACAGGAGGTGACATCACCGCTCTCCAGATATCAGATATATTATACAGGAGGTGACATCACCGCTCTGCAGATATCAGATATATTATACAGGGGGTGACATCACTGCTCTCCAGATATCAGTTATATTATACAGGGGGTGACATCACTGCTCTCCAGATATCAGTTATATTATACAGGAGGTGACATCACCGCTCTGCAGATATCAGTTATATTATACAGGAGGTGACATCACCGCTCTCCAGATATCAGTTATATTATACAGGAGGTGACATCACCACTCTCCAGATATCAGTTATATTATACAGGAGGTGACATCACCGCTCTCCAGTTATCAGTTATATTATACAGGAGGTGACATCACCGCTCCCCAGATATCAGTTATATTATACAGGAGGTGACATCACCACTCTCCAGATATCAGTTATATTATACAGGAGGTGACATCACCGCTCTCCAGATATCAGTTATATTATACAGGAAGGGACATCACCGCTCTCTAGATATCAGTTATATTATACAGGAGGTGACATCACCGCTCTCCAGATATCAGTTATATTATACAGGAAGGGACATCACCGCTCTCTAGATATCAGTTATATTATACAGGAGGTGACATCACCGCTCTCCAGATATCAGTTATATTATACAGGAGGTGACATCACCGCTCTCCAGATATCAGTTATATTATACAGGAGGTGACATCACCGCTCTCCAGATATCAGTTATATTATACAGGAGGTGACATCACCGCTCTCCAGATATACCGTATATTATACAGGAGGTGACATCACCGCTCTCCAGATATCAGTTATATTATACAGGAGGTGACATCACCGCTCTCCAGGTATCAGTTATATTATACAGGAGGTGACATTACCGCTCTCCAGATATCAGTTATATTATACAGGAGGTGACATCACCGCTCTCCAGATATCAGTTATATTATACAGGAGGTGACATCACCGCTCTCCAGTTATCAGTTATATTATACAGGAGGTGACATCACCGCTCTCCAGATATCAGTTATATTATACAGGAGGTGACATCACCGCTCTCCAGATATCAGATATATTATACAGGAGGTGACATCACCGCTCTCCAGATATCAGATATATTATACAGGAGGTGACATCACCGCTCTCCAGATATCTGTTATATTATACAGGAGGTGACATCACCGCTCTCCAGATATCAGTTATATTATACAGGAGGTGACATCACCGCTCTCCAGATATCTGTTATATTATACAGGAGGTGACATCACCGCTCTCCAGATATCAGTTATATTATACAGGAGGTGACATCACCGCTCTCCAGATATCAGTTATATTATACAGGAGGTGACATCACGGCTCTGCAGATATCAGTTATATTATACAGGAGGTGACATCACCGCTCTCCAGATATCAGTTATATTATACAGGAGGTGACATCACTGCTCTCCAGATATCAGTTATATTATACAGGAGGTGACATCACCGCTCTCCAGATATCAGTTATATTATACAGGAGGTGACATCACCGCTCTGCAGATATCAGTTATATTATACAGGAGGTGACATCACCGCTCTGCAGATATCAGATATATTATACAGGAGGTGACATCACCGCTCTCCAGATATCAGTTATATTATACAGGAGGTGACATCACCGCTCTCCAGATATCAGATATATTATACAGGAGGTGACATCACCGCTCTCCAGATATCAGTTATATTATACAGGAGGTGACATCACCGCTCTCCAGATATCAGTTATATTATACAGGAGGTGACATCACCGCTCTCCAGATATCAGTTATATTATACAGGAGGTGACATCACCGCTCTGCAGATATCAGTTATATTATACAGGAGGTGACATCACTGCTCTCCAGATATCAGTTATATTATACAGGAGGTGACATCACCGCTCTCCAGATATCAGTTATA